>CM040241.1:110128153-110328153 GCA_022545495.1 Chrysanthemum lavandulifolium | reverse complement strand
TTTATTATTTTTACAAGCCAAAAAAATTTTTTAAAATGGGCAAAATTTAAACCACCCTTTTTTGGGTTTCCCTTTTTACCAAACAAAATTTTTTTAAAATTTTCCAATTTGGGAAAAAAGACCCTAAATTTTCATGGAAAAAGAAAATTTAATAAAAAAATTTTTTAAAATGGGGTTTAATACAAATTTAAAAATTTTATTTTTTGTTTTTTTTTTTTTTTAAATATTTCCATTTTATAGGGGAAAAAATTTGAAAAAAAAGGGAATTAACCCTTAGGGGAAAATTTAAAAAAAAAATTTTGGGAAAATTTAAAAAGGGTTTGGAATAAAAAATTTTTTCCTTTTAAATTTTTAACTTAATTTTTTTTCTTTAAAAAAAGAAAGATTTTTTATTTATAAAAACTTAAAAAATTTAACTTTCCCAAAAATTTAAATAAATAATTTTACATTTTCCATAAATTTTCATTAAATCTTTCAAATTTTTTAAATTTTTAATTTAATAAATTAAAAACAATTTTTATTTCCACTTTGATTACTTAAAAGGAATCCAAATTTTTTGAAAAGAAAATCAAAAAATTTTTAAAAAACCCAAATTTAAGGAAAAAAAAAACAAAATCCCTTAAAAATAAAACCCCTTTTTTAAAAATCCAGTTTAATAAGGATCCCTTTTCCCGGGGGAAGGGAACACGAAAGGTAAGGTTTAAACCCTGATTTCTCCACACTCCAGAAAACCAAAACCCGAATTTTTAAAACTTAAAAAAAAAAAAATTTTCCCCTAAATTTTTAAAAAAAGTAAAACCCTAAAATTTTTAAAAATTTAAAAACAAAAAAAAAAATTTTATTTAAAAAACCCAAAATAATTTGAAAGGAAAAATTTAAGCAAGCCCATTAAATTATTTGGGTTTTTCCCCGGTTCCCTCCCCAAAATAAACCCCCTTTTTTTTTAACCTCAAAAAATAAAAATAAAATTTTAACAAAATGGGGTTTTTTATTTAATTACCCAAAGGGAAATTTGGAAAGGTTGGGTTTTGATCTTTTATTTTTTTTTTTTTTACCGGATTTAAAATTTTTTTCCCTTTGTTTTTTTTTCGAAACCCATTAATTTCCAAACCCACGCAAAATAAAATAATTAAAAATAAAATAAATAAAATATTTTCCTGATTTTAATTGTAAAATTAAAATTTGGAAAATGTTTTTACCCAATTGGTTTATTTGGTTTTTAAAACTTTAAACAAAAAAATTTGGGCAAAATAAAAATTTTTAATTTTTTGATTAAAGGTTTTAAGGTTTAGAATTTAAAAAATTTTAAAAGGGGTTTTTTTTTTAAAAAGGGGGCATGGGAAAAAATTTGGAAAAAGAAGAAAATTTTTTTTTGAAAATGGGTTTTGGGGTTTAGGAAAGGAAATTTGGTTTTAAAAAAAATTTATATTTTTAAATTTTTAAAAATTTAAATTTTTCAAATGGGGAAAAATAAAATTTTTTTAATTTTAACCCTTAAAATTAATTTAATTGTTTTATAAAAAAAATTTTAAATTGATTTTTTAAAAAAATTTTCCATTTTTTAAAAAATTTGAAAATTAAAACCCAAAATGGGAAAATTTTGAAAATTTTGGGTTTAAAAAAACCCTTTTTAAAAGATCATACTAATTCAATCAATTTGTTTAAACCGACAAAAAGTCATAAAACCAGTTTGGAGTTTATAAATTTCGAAAGTTAGAGTTGGCCCAATTTTAAAGATAAATTTTAAATAACAAAGTTAATCATAAAAATTTTTGGTTAAGATAATGCCAAAGCTAAATTTTTTTCGGTAAACTAAATGTAAAAGATTTGAGTTATGGTTTTGAAAGAAAGAAAATCTTAGGGATTGAAATTGAAATGTGACCTTCAAAAATTTATTTAGAAATAATTGTAAGATCCACTTAAGTCCCATCAATTTCCTTTTAAATCCTTATTACAAAAATTGGTTATTTTACAAACATAAATAATAAATTTACCTAAAGTATAATAATTTATACAATGGTTATTGATTAAAACCACAAATTCCTTGAAATTTCCCTATTTAAAATTACTAAATTTCAATCTAAAATGAAATTTGCAAAAAACCTGTAAAACTGTTGACAACTTCAACACATTCATTTAAAAATTTTAAATGGCTATGGAATAACTTTTAAACCAAAAGTTATACAAGTTAAACAAATTTCTTTAAAAAAAAAAATTTGCTTTGAAAAAAGGAAAGTTTTCAGATTAAAAGTAAATTAACTTAAGATAACAAATAATGAACCTAAACAAATTTGAAATGACTAGTTTAAAATAGGTAAACCTATAAAAATAACCTTGACGGATGTTTTTTTCAAAATGATACTAATTTTTTAAAAACATTAAATTTTAAAATGTTTAAATTCTTTATAAACAATTTTGCCTAAACTTCAAAAATGAAAACTTTATGTTTAGAAATGGTTCCTTGTTTTAGAATGATTTATTTTCTTAAAATTTGGTTCAAGGGTTTTAATCTAAATTCACAATTAAGTTTATTTAAAACTAAATGTTTAATTGGAACGATCCTTTTGAAATATATTATTCCAAATTTGATCGTTTTGTTAAAATTGACCTAAGATTTTCAAAACCAATTTTTGATGTAAATAAGTTTCCATTTAACTAAATAAAACTTTGAAAATTGATTATTGATTGAATAAATAATAAAGCCATAAAATTGTTTAAAGTTTTTTTAAAAAAAATGGTTAGATAAACTTAATTTAAATAGTTTAAATAATATTTAATTTTTTCGTTAAAAACATATTTTTTAATTTTTAATAAATTTTTTTAATAAATTTAATAAATTTAAACGTAATAAGGTTAACTTAAAAAGTCTTTTAAAAATATTAAATAACAATTGAAAATTTTTGGTAAAAAAATTGGTGTTTAAATTCATTTAATTATAGTTGCCAGATTCTAATAATTTAAATCTTAAAAACCAAATAAAATTTTTAAAACCCAAGGTAATAATGGGTAATATTTCCAATAACTAAAACAAATAATATAAATAATTTTAATAGAATAACCTTTTCAGAAATAAATTAAACAAAACTGGTTAATAAGAAAAACTAAAATTTATAACAAACATAAATTTAAAAATATGTATGTAAAAGGGAAAATTAAAAAAAATTAAACTTAAATAAATTTATATAAAATATAAAGGTTAAAGGGTAAATGGTTTTCTAAATATCCGGTTATTGAATTCCAAAAAGAATATTAAACTAACATTGAATAAATTCATGAGTCCAAAATGAATATTTAAAACCTTTGGGTTTAATGAAATTTTTTTAATTGTTTAAATAAAATTTTAATAACTAAAAGGTTAAATATTAAAAAAAATGGATTATCATTTATTAAGGTATTAAATTAAATAATTGTTAAGGGTAGTTTATTGTAAATTAATAAAGAATTAAAAATTTTAAATGGTAAAATTAAATTTAAAGGAATAAGTTTTATTAAATTTATTAAAATAAATTAAAAAATTTGGATTCTAAAAATTTTTTTAAAATTAATTAAATTTTTAAATTTTTGAAAACCGGAAAAAATAAAAAAAACCAAAAATTGAAAATAAAAATTTTGTGTAAAAAATGGTTGAATGAAATAAAATATGGTTAATTATATAAAAAAGCATAGATGGTTGGAATGTTAAATAGGAATGAATCTGAAATAACAATTTTTAAAAGTGTTTAAAAATTAGATGACTTAAAAAGACACGTAATTTCATTGCATAAAAGTTCTAAAATTCAAATAAAATTAATTAAATTTGAAATGATTCCCAAATCAAAATCAAAAATTCTTGTAAAATATTTTTATCCAAATTTTAAGCTAAGGGTTAAAATAAAACTTTTAATTCTTAAACCTCAAAAAAGGTGATTATAAACTACAAAGGTTTAGAATTAAAGGGTAAATTGTTTATATTTTCACCTCATTTTCATACTCCCAAATTATCCTTAATTGGAAAGGGTTCCAAATTGAAATTTAAAAATTTGATTTGAACCTTAAAAACAATGTTTTTGCATTAATCATGAAAAAAAGAATTTTAAATTTAAAAGATTGAATGTAAATGGACTAAATTTTGTATTAATCGATTAAGGAAATTTTTAAATGATGAAAAATTTGTTTCGTTATTGTTAAAAAAAATTTTTTACCTAAATGAAATGAATGAAAAGTTTAAATTTAATTTAGGGTTTAAAAACATCCTTTATTTTTCCATTTCCTTTTTTTAACTTGTTTTTGGGTATTTAGTTTTAAAATGTAAATTAATTTGTTGGTAAATTGTTTAATTTTAATATAGAAAACCTTGTGATTGGTAATTGACATGTTTAATATGTTTGGATAACATTACTGGGAAATTTGCAAGTTTTCCTTGTATTAGGGGTTTTATAAACTTAATCTATACATATTTGGTTGAAGGTTAATGTTGTATTGTAAATTGTTCCTTTATTCGCCTATTTTTGATAATGTAGGTTTCCGGTTATTGAAAACCTTTTTTTAATCCCAAAACCTTTTTTTACAAACTTGGTAGGGTTTTATCTTAAGTTCCGGTTAGTTAGTATCTCCAAAACCCTAATTCATAACGCTTTTTTTACAATCAAAAATCAATTCTAAACTTTAACTTGTTTTACTCCTAAATTTGTGGAACCACTGGACCTTTAAATTTGTATAAGAGCATCCTAACCCTTCAGAATCTCTAATTTAAAGGCTTAAATTTAAATTGGCTACCTGGTGAAAATGGTTCACGTTGAATCTTTAAACAATTTTAAAAGATTTCTGATTAAACCCGTATACGTTAGAATAGCCTGGAAAACGTTTCCAAATAACTTTTTAATTTAACATGTACACAACAAAATAGGAAATTGTTATTTAACTTCTTCCTTGTTTGGAATTTTCTTTGAGATTTGTCCAAAGATTTTTAAACCCAATGTTAAATTAAAGGTTGTAAGCTCAGGTTCAATACGTTTGAAAATCAACCAACTAAAGCTAGGAGAACCGCCGTATTAGCATCCGACCATGTTGTTTGGAAAGACTTTCACCAAACACTACCATACCCTCTAAACCAAACACACCTAGCTCGACTAAAACACCTAAGCCATCATTTCTAGAACCTAGACTACACTCCTTCAGCACACCTCTTTCACATCCAAACCTTTACTCTTTAGAAGACTTACCACCTAGGACTTCTCATTCACCATCCTTCTCATTAAATGGGGAACCACCTTCACACCAAAATATTGATGTTGAAACATCACCAACACCCGCATTCTACTCACCTTCACCATCAAATAGTACATCTTTGGGAACAAGGAATCACCAATCCCAAAGACCGAACCATATAGATACCTCCCTATTTCCACCACCAACCCATACATCACCACCTTCATTCTTAGTTGAACCTCATCCTACTTCACTCAACTCACCTCTACAAATCCCTTCATCCTTTGTGGAACCTCCTTCCTGCTCACCTGACATTTCACACCAAAACATTCCATCTCTAATGCCTCTATCTTCTACTCATGACAATAATTTCTATAATTGTCAACATACCCCAAGGTTTGTTCAAGAAGTACGAAATGAGTTACATTTCATGTTTAATCATCTCCTTGAACGATTTGACCAAATCAACAAATCTACTCGTCCTTAGAACTTAGGAATACAAGCACAATGGTACTCTTTTCTAGTCTTAGGCATAACTTAGAATTGTTAGAAAATGTACTACATGCTTATATCATTCTCTTAGTTTTAGAGATATGTATATCATTTCTCTTGTTTTAATGAATGAAATTACATGTTGTATGCTATATTGTTATGAGAATATGTTTGGTGCTATAATACATAACTCATTTGGATGTTTCGTCATTTGTTACATCTACATTGTTGTCAAAAGAATGCGGTACGGTTCCTCAAATTTGCCTAGACGGATCGCTTACAGGAAGGATCTGTGGGATCCGTGCAATAGAAAAATATTTTATCACTAATTTGAATCTCATTTGCAGGAAACTATGCACCATATACTTGTTTCCTAACCTTTGTTTTGTAGATTTTTAAAATACAGATGAAGACTTTGACACCCTCAACAAGGGGGAACTTTTTGTCAAAGCAAAGAAATTGCAAAAATGCTTGCAATACTTTCACTTAGGTTTTCTATATTACTTGACGTCCTCCTCAAAAGGGAGCACTCGTCAAGGGGGAGCATTTCCAGTTACTTGACGCCCTCAACAAAGGGAAGCATCTGTCAAGCGGGAACTAAGACGAGAATATTTCTCATCTTACTACTTATTTTCTCATTTTGTTATTTTTCACACGTTTTCTCAAAACAATGTGTTAGTTTTTTTCGGCGCTCTTTTGTTTCGACAAAAGAGGAGAAAAAGTAAAACTCAATTCAAATTTTACGAATTTTACTTTCTTCTTAAAATAATCTTATGTTTTGTCATCAACAAAAGGGAGATTGTTAATACAAATAAACCACAAAAACGTTTATTTATATTTTACGATCTTCTAATGTTTTGTCGATAACAAACGTAAAATCATTTTAACGAAACAAATAAAATACGTAAAAGGTTTGAGCCAATAGTTTACTAACACACTTTTACTAAACATATTAAGACTATATAAAAACATGTTTAGTAAATAAGTTATATAAAACAAAAGACATTTTTATAGAAATACTAACAAGTAATATTGTTTACATCTTATAGAAATGCATATGTATAACAACTAGTGTTTACATAATATAGAAATGTATATATACTTTGTATATATTATAATGGGTAAAGTAATGGGTAAAAACCAAAGTCCATGACCCATGACCCATAACCCATGATCCATTGACTAGGTAAAATGAATGTTGTTGGGTAAAAACCAAAGTCCATAACCCATACCCATGGAGCATGATCCATAACTCATGACCCATTGCATGACATCATGCATGAAGTCATGTTGGGTATTATCCATGATCCATGACCCAAAGTCCATGACCCATGACCCAAGATCCATAACCCAATGACTAGGTACATTGCATCTTGTTGGGTATCCATAATCCATTACCCATAACCCATGGTTCATAACCCATAACCCGGTTTCCAACCCAAAATCCGGACTAAACTGACCCAGTAGCCAGATCCCTGGTTTTGCACTAGCCGGATCCCTCTAGGGAGGGATCCGTGGGAACTGTGGGACAGTAGACAAGTTTTTGTCCATAAATAGTGAGCCATTTCTCTCTTGCTAACTACCACTTCACATATACTTTCTCCCAGTATTCTAACATCTCTAACCTCTGATCCAAAGGATCATTCTATGTAGTTTTATGTTTGTTTGATTCTCTAGCTTCCTCTTAAAGGCGAGATCACCACCTCTTGAAGACATGCAAGATCAAGTCATGAGTTTCTAAGCTTTGTCATTATCAAGACCACTGAAGTGCATCTTGTTGATAGTTCTTTCCTCCCTCTATAAAAGTTTTGTGTTGAAGGCATTAGTGAATGGTGTCGAAGGGTCATGTCGAAGGCATTGGTGATAGGTGCCAAAGGTGTACATTCGATATGATGCATCGTTGTACAAGTTTGATAGTTTGGGTTAAAGGATGTTGATATCCTTCTAGTGTTGTAACAAGGAGTGTGTCTCCTTTGGGGTAGTTGTGTTGTGGTGTAGTGTTGGGTAGTAGTTCCTCCTTTGTAATGGAACTCGGTATCTAGCCTTGTATCGGATAAAGTGTAGGCAACGTTGTGATAGGTTTGGTTCTACCTCGTGAAAGAACTCGGTGTCTAGCCTTGTACCGGATAAAGAGTAGGCTACGTTGTGAAGGCTTCTCCGCCACATTAAGGAGCTTGTGTTGTGTAGTGCTTACGAACTCTCGAGTGGGGTACTCGGGGAGTGGAGTAGGGCAAGGAAGGTGTCCTTGTAGCTGAACCACTATAAATACTCGTGTCGTGGTTTTGTGTTCCTTTACTCTTTATCTTTGCATTACTTACTTATATGCTTATCTATCAATATCCAACACACATATTAAATAGATTGACATAAGTCGATCTAAATAGTTTAAAATGAAGTTTTAATCGGTAAAACTATTCAACCTCCCTTCTAGTTTTCCACAACTTGGGTGACTTTTTCATTAATAAATTCTCCTAAATCTTCTAAGACCGTAAACTCAACCAAATAAGCAAAACTTCCAAAGAAACACATGTAAGTATGTAATCGCATCAACAACATTATTCCTTGATAGTTAAACTCGTTTACCTTGATTGTATTGTATAAGTTTCATGAATTTAAGTTCAAAGATAAAGTTGAGTTCAAATAAGCATCAAAACTTTTAAAATCCTATCTTACAAGGGAATTGCATGTTAAAAGGGTTATCCTTAATCCTACATATAGGGTCAAAATCTTAAGAAGGATCCATTTCCATCTGAACCCTAACTTCATCAATCACTTCCCCATCGTCAATTACCTCCCCATCATAAATATCCTCATCGGAATCAGAATAATAAAAAGGGCTATTACGATAGTCATTATTTTATTTAGATCATTATGCTCAAAGTTATTACCAAAGTGATGGTCGGGTGAAAGGTTGGGTGGATTCACATTCTCCATAGCGTAGACCGGAACCGGCAGTGTAAAGTTTCTATTAACAAACACATGAAGAAAGATATAAACTACGAGAAAGCTAAAAAAGAAAAACAAAAATCTCGCTTGATAGGAATCTAGTGAGTAGACCTAGACGAGATAGAAAATGAACCTAAAATATTCCCTGACAACGACGCCAAAAACTTGATGCGGTGGATGTAACCCTCCGAAGAAGTTTTACAATCCTCCTAGGCAGTGTACCTAACCGTTGTAGTGTAATATAGGTAAGACACGGGGGATTGATTGTTCTCTAGGAGAATAGTGTTAGGAAGGTTGAGATGTATGATGAATAGGTCTAAGGTGAGGGATGATTCTTTTTATCTTTTTATATTTTATGAAAGAAAAGTAAAATCTCGGTATTTGGATTGGGTGTTTTGATTATCAACTACTTAAAACTACTAATTAAACTAATTAAAACTAAAACTAAACTAAATTGCAAATAAAAGTAAATGGGGATTCTTATGATAGGAAAAAGAGTGTTTACTTATATTTCACTACTCCCTAGTTATCTTTTATTGATTAGTCAAATTGTCACATCCTTCTTTAATTGGCGTGTTATATTCCATTAGTCGTAGGGAGGTGCCTAATGCCCTAACTCTATAAATGTATTGATCTCCTCTAGAAAACCGGGATCGCCAAGTAACCTAAGTTATCTCCCAAAAATCTCCTGTTATCAACAATCGCAATTCACGCAATAAACACAAAGAAAAGTCTACTAGTGCACTCTAGGACATAAATACGTTTTTAGAACGTTCAAGCTCTCAACACTAAAGGAAGAAGCAAGTTTTCCTAACCTAACATGTAACAACCACTTAAACAAGAGACGAAAATCAATAGTTAAAAACTAGGTTTCATTAAGCAAACCTTATGTTGATTTAGCTAGACATGTTAAAGATAGAGAAACAAGTAATCATAATCAAGCATGAATCAAACATAATGATAGAAGAGATTAAGGAACTTATTTCTTAAGGATAGGGTGTTAAACCCTAGATATCTTTGTAAAAAAGCGAATAAAAGTCGTACACCAAAGTTACTCTCCAATGTTGCACACTAATGCAGAAAATTCTAAAACTATATATAGAATTACAGTTTCGACGGCGTCACTTTATAGTTGTGACGTCGTCAGATCGCCGCCATTAGGGTTTCGTCTTTTCCAAGTCAACATTGTGACGGGGTATCTTTATGTCTCAGACGCCGTCCAGAAATATATGATGTCGTCCCTCTTTAATTATCATGGACCGTCACGTTCTAAATTTGGCATAAACTTCCAGCTCTTCTAACAAGTGACAGCGTCACTTGTTACTTCATTACTTTTTTACTGAGCCATCTCTAGAAGAATCTGGACAGTCTTGATGTCTTCGTTAACAAGTGACGGCATCACCTTTTGGGTTGTGATGCCGTCTAGAGCTCTTTTCCAGAATTTTTCATAACTTGGTTGTTTTCTTCACATTTTCATCTCTTTTCGCACAAATATGCATGATTTCCAGCTTTTGCTTCCAAAGTATCTAAAAAGTGAACAGGAACGAATTTAGGCAATATTTGATCACAAATACACGAGTTTAGGGCAGTGGCGGATCTAGCCGGAAATCTAAGGTGGTTCCTATTTTGAGCGAAAAATCAATTGATCAATCAATCAATGTGTCGGGTCGGATCATGTCAAGACACCCCCATTTTACACGTAATTTTATTAATGAAACGAAACATCAAATAGTATTTTTTTTAGTTATCAATGTGTTTTTTATATTTGTAATTGATTATTTCTACTTATACCGTACATATTAGTGTGTTCAAACAGAGAAAATAAAATCTAAAACAAAAAACAATAAAAAATGAAAATTTAAATGCTTTATAAATAGAAAAGTTAAATGTACATCTTTTGGTTTGGTTTTTGTCACGTGACTCATCACTACAAAACAAAAAGAAAAAAGTTTTTTTGTTATTCTTCTGTCACACACTTTTCTCGTCTTCCCCAAAGCCTTATTCATCTTCCTCAATGATTTTCATCTTCTTTCACATTTACGAAGAGATTCTCTTTCATTTTTGTAATTTTATTCTTTCATATTATTGGAACCAAGCTTTCAAATTGGTTCCTTATATTTTGTTGGGAATTCTGCAAAGTAGGAATTCATCTGATGTTACTACCGAAGGATTCTGTTGAAGTTCAATGTTTATGCTGAAGAACAGAATCTGCTGAAGTAGTATAGTACGTAGTTTGTTTCATGAAATAGTTATTCGCATATTCTATTAGTTTGTTAGGATTTGCATGAGCTATTTTAGGTAGTGATATGCATTTATTTTATATTATTGTTTATTTAGGTTCCTTGTGTATAAAAGGAACCGATAGCTTTGTTTTAGATGACTGCGAGAAAACATTCCGAAAAACATCTTTAGAGAGTGAAAAGATCCATAGAGGATCATTGTTTTATGAGAAAAACCTTGTTGGTAACTTTGATTGTGTCAATTATTATTCCGCTGTGCATTTAATCAATCATTGTTATTCATACCCTAGTTGAGTCTGGATCTGGGATTTTACAAGTGGTATCAGAGCCTTGTGAGAGTCTCTACGATACTAAGAACAGTTTTTCTAAACACCCTAACAACCAAAACAACATTTACCATGCCTGGATATGATGTTGATGTCGAAGTCACCAACAACCAAAACTCCACCCATCTGCAACAACTAAGTCTCTCGAACAGCAATGCTAAGTTTCCTTACCTAAAAAGGGAGGAATACGATTTATGGGCAATGAAGATGCAGAACTGGATCTCCAACATTGATTGGAATCTATGGGAGATAGTAAGGAAGGGAAACAGTTTGAAGAAAACTACCGTAGATGCTGATGGCAAGATGACTTTTGTTCCTCCCAAATCTGCTGAAGAGTTACTGGCGGTTCAGAGAGAAACCAAAGTTAAAACGATTCTTCTTCAAGCTATTCCTGAGGATCACTTGAGTGATTTTCACTTCATGCAAGATGCTAAGGACATATGGTTAGCAATCAAGGCGAAGTTCGGTGGGAATGAGGAGTCTAGGAGAATGAGAAAGTCCATGCTGAGACAACAGTTTCAAGATTTTCAAATCTCTGAAGAGGAAGGAATTCACAAGGGCTATGACAAATTTCACAAGATTTTAAGTCAAGAATCATTTGCAGCAAAGCCGGATAATGATGATTGTAATTCTAAGTTCTTGAGATCTTTACCTCCATCCCGGCTACAAGTGAGCATTGCTTTAAAAGCTAAAGGTGGTATGGATATGCTTACTTTTGATGAGTGTATAACAAACTTAAAGCTCTTGAACATGATGTAAGAAGTCCTTTTCGTTCATCATCTCGCTAGTCACACAAAGATTTGTAGGAGCCTCCACCCCAAAGATGAGTTATGGTCCAAATCCAACTTACTCATCATCATCTTTCACTTCCACTCTATCAAGCTCTCACCTAAATCTAGTGGTGTAATAGAAGATGTGCTTGGATCCTTCTTTGCGATTATGATCCTCGGCAGAACTTGCATATGAGGATCTTGAGCAGTTGACCAGCTGGATATAGAAGAGATGAAGTTAAAGTGGCAAGTGGCTATGCTTTCTATGGACATCAAGAGTTTTGAGCGTAAGGTCGGGAGGAAGTTTGGCTTTCGTGGAAGAGATCCGAAGGTTTGACAAAAGAAGGTCAAGTGTTTTACATGTCATGGATGGGTCACTTCTCCGGAGAGTGCAAAGATAGGAAAGTCGGTGATGAGGTGAGATACTCTTCCTATTAGCGAATCGAGGAAGCGGCAATTTGAAGCTCGGATCCTCCGCTCTTGTTACTATGGATGCCAATGTGGTGGAAGGTGCATGATCGGGAGAATGATGAAAGTTCTGGTGTTGATAACATGGGGTTGATTGCAAGCTGTACTTCAGAGGATAGGCATGATCAGATTGCCTTGATGGGCATCTCTCAGGTACAAAACTGTTTGTTTGGTTGTAGTGAGCGTTATAATGAACTCAAAGAAGCTTATGATATTTTGAAACCTAAATATAATGAATGCTTTGTAGAAGTTGAAGCTTATAAACAGGCTTTAAAAACACTAGAAAGACAAAAGGTTTGGTTTCAGAAGAATCAAATAGCTTATGATGAGAAGTTAAGTGTATTAGAAAGGGATCTCGAATGTACTAAAATGAGTTAAAAGGTCCGAGAAGTTAGAGCGGATGTAGTGTCGGAAAATCTAGAGATAAAGAGAAACTAGATGAGGAAATTGCTAGGCATAAAGAATGGTTATTAAATGGAAACAAGTTAGCTAGTCACATCTATGCTAGTCAAACTCTCGAATACTTCTATAGGTTTAGGCTTTAAGAAGTATGTAGGGTTAGAAGCTAGGGATGACACACGAAAATCTACACCAAAGAGCCTAGCTAATTTTGTGAAAGAAGGTGACCTACATGTCTTGACGTGGACCTATTAGAGGTGAGCACATGCCCATTGACCTTTCCATTATGTTGAATTTGATGGATCACACCATCTATATGGCAAAAGTCAAATGACTTGCGGACTCGATACTTCTTCTAATGACTTTGTCTCTTGTGTTATGATGACAAGTCTTCCGAGCAAGGTCTCTGAGTGTGATTCAAATGACAAGTCGACCTTCCCAAGTCTTCACCCCTGCACCCAAGACTACCAATAAGCATGTCGAGTTATCGCTAAGAATCCACTTCCAAGACAGTTGCCTCAAGACTTGCTTTTAATTCTTTGCATAATAATTATGTTAAAACAATTCTTTTCATGGTTTTGGTTTGAATACTCGCTTGTAATTGAACATCTTTGGTTTGAATAAATCTTCTAAATGTAAGACATGTTTTGTGTGTGGAAGTAAATTTCATTTAATTAAGGATTGTGACTATCATGAGCAAAGGATGGGTAGGTGTGGTGATTCTAGGAAATCTAGACCAATGTGGACCAATGTTAATAATATTCTACCTTATGTTCCACAAGCAACTTATACCATTCTCCTTTTCTTGGAGAAGCTCGGTTGCTAGACCATATGTACAACCAACAAGTTCATATTTTAATAATGGTTATTGGCCCGGATATGTTGACTCTATGAATTGGGAAAGGGTCTTGGGATCTACTGTCAAGTCCTCAAGCAGTTGTTCTTGGAATAAAAAGGGACCTAAATTTCAATGGAAACCCAAGAACAATAGTGGATCTTATACATCTGCATGGCATAAATCATATGATCCACAAGGCAGGTTCAAGTCAGCAATGACTTGAGCCTCCATAGTGTACTAATATTTTGTATATTTTTTTTGTTCTTGTTGTAGAATCATCCTCTTAAGCATAAAGATGTTGGCATTGTTGATAGTGGTTGCTCAAGAAGTATGTCAGGAAACAGAGATATGATGCACAACTTTATACCCATTGAAGGAGGAGGAAATGTGACCTTTGGAGGAAGTGATGAAAGAATTAATGGGAAAGGGACCATCAAAACACCTCAACTGGACTTTGAGAATGTATACTATGTCAAGGAACTCCAACACTTCAATTTGTTCTCAGTCTCACAATTTTGCTTTAACTTCAATATCACAACTCTCCAAAAATTCGTTCTTCATATTAAACACATCATCATGAATAGTATTCTTGGTTGATTTCCATAGACGAAACTATAAACTAGTAATTATACATCTTTACCTCGTAAAGAAATTTGACTAATCAAAGTATTGATTCATCATTTCACATGGAGATATTGGCATTGCATTAGTAATCTATGTCAATATTTTCCGCTCAAACTTTCCATATCATGATAAATTAAAATTTTGACATGATTCTTAGTTTCCGACTTATGACTTACTCATAAAAGGAACCTCGTCAAAAGTGTTTTGTAAACACGAAGACTAAATCAAAACCTTGAACTTTAAACAAACCCTAAGTTATAGAGCAAGACCATTGACAAAAATCAAAATCAAAACTCCCATGTCAAAATTATCAAACCCACTCAAATGTTTCTCACGAACCACGGATCCCTACGTTTTAACTAACCAGATCCCTTTTTCAAAGGATCCGTGGGAACCGAGACATCAGTAAGACAGAATAAGTGTTTGATGATCACTGTGCACTTCTACTCCTTACTTTACTCTTTCACAGACAAACATAAACCCAGAATTACTGTTGTAAAACTCTAAAAATCTAAAACGCGTGAAAAGACTATTTTGCCCCTCAAATTACTATTTATAAAATATGTAAAATACGTCAAGCTCATTAAAGGTAATTTTAACCTAACTTATAAATAATTGTCAAACCTAATGTACAAGATCATTGAAAATCGATACACTTATGTCTAAAATATACATGGGCCAAAATAATTATGCAAATGTGCACAACATATTAACATAAGATCAAGCCCATCTAAACTTGGATTTGGCCCTTGTTTGCTCCCCTTGGTTCAGCCAGAACTCACCCACATAAACCCCCCATTAATTTTATTTTAACCTACAAAATACACACTCAAAAATCACACATAAAACCTAGTTATCAAAAGTGACGGCAAGGTATTTGTTCCCTCATTTAATTCGACCTACAAGGCTGATTCAAGAGCGTGGAAAGTGTTCGAAGGTGCTTGTGATCGTGGGTCTTGATTCGTTTGGTTCCTTTGTTTTTCTTCCACTCGTACGCCTAGGGTAAATGTATCTCAACTCATTTCGATTTTTCCTTCTTTGTTTTTCTTGGTTGTTGTCATATGAAATGGGTCTCCATTCGAATGCATGTACACGTTTAAACCCTCACATGAATTAATACGTTATAACATCACATAAAATGATAACATTCGTGACATAAAATCATGTACTAGATCACATAAATATCGAATGGAATGGACATGTTATTCGACCCATGTATGATTTCTGTTTTGAACCTTGCTTCGACCCATATATATAAAAACCATTGTGAACCTGATCGACCCTCACACCATTCGACCCATATACGTGTTTATCTATCTGGTATCGAGTTAAAACTGCACATATATATACACGAGTATGTTTTAGATGCTTTTGTATCAACAACATTTAAATAGATCTAGGGTTTACTTTGATTGTATCGTGTAAATGGAAATGGATTCGATACATGTCTCGACCTAGGAATGAAACACATAGAGGAGTCGTATAACTTGTTAGGGTTTGGTTCGATTTGTCAAAAATGGAAAAAGGTGTCATTGGTTTAGGATTTCAAAAGGATTTTGGTTTTAATAAAGAAAATGACTCATTTTGTAAATTGTGAAACATGAAGGTTTTGGTCGTTAAAATGGAAAGAGAATGGATTGATTTGTAAAATAAGTAAACTTGTGATATTTACACTTTAAACCCTATACTTTGTAATAATGATAGTTTAGACCCTAAACTATTATAACTTGTCATAAATGGACCTTAAACTATAATAATAATCATTTTCATCATTTTAACTTAATATGATATTAATTGTATCATAATTGACTAAACACTGTCACACCCCAAATTACTATTTTGCAATGAATGGAATTCGGGGGATTGACCGTCATAGCATCACAATCACAGTTATATTGAACGACCTAAAGTGTCGTTTGGAAAATACATCGCTTGATTTAATAAAATAATCGAGTTTACAAAGTAGGTCCCAAATGTAAATCAACTTGTGCGGAAATAAATTTGTTACAATTCAAACGATGTTTTAGAGTACATAAAACCCAGTGAGACGCGTCGTCACCACGACTCCATGATGTGTCCAAATGCGCGCCATGAAGTGAATGCCTTAGATACCGAGATAAAACATGCTAAAAGTGTCAACACAAAGGTTGAGTGAGTTCATAGAGATTGTTTTGAAATGTAAAGCCTTTAGAAATCGTTTATGCCGCAAAGGCATTGTAAATCGTTGAAATGTAAAGACTTTCAAAATCGTTTATGTAGCAAAGGCATTGTAAATCCACTCGCCCAAGTCCCGCCCATACAAAACTTGCAACCTGTGTGTTCACAACCCACCGCCAAAATGTGTAAAGTTTATGTTCCAAACATATGATGTCAAATGAATTCACATAATAGTGCATGACTTAATGTATCGATGTTTACTTGATCTAATTATACCAAGACCATCGGTTCATTGAATGTACCAAGACCATCAGTCCAATGAATATACCAAGACCATCACCCAATGAATGTACCAAGACCATCATCCAATGAATATACCAAGACCATCAATGAATGTACCAAGTCCAATGAATATACCATGTAAATACTACGATGGCCAAACTCACATTACGCATGACTAAGCATTTCAATTCGCTAAACATGTAATTTGCAAATAGTCATGAATGCAATAAACATTATTGAGCATGTATCTCCCCAAAGAGTTTAATAACAACATTAAAACAAGAAAAGTGGGGCTATGGAACTCACAACTCACTTGGTAAACCGACGAGATGACAAGAGTGAGTACACCGAGGTATAATGAGATGCGTTATCCGCGACCTATGACGAATGATATGATATGTCATGAGTTGCAATGTAATGTTATGCATGCACTTCAGATGTTATTTATACCATTTACGGGTTTTGAAAATACTACTCGTCGTCGAAAAATACTCTTTTGACGCCTCGACCCTTCAAAATGACTTTACATGTTTTACGCCAAAATGTCATCCTACAATGGTTTTATAATGATTTTGGTGAAATTACCATTTTCGTCGCAAAACAATGTCGCCGGAAAACCATGAAATCAACAAAATGGCTCGGAAAAGTAGTCGTAAAATGGTGTACGCCGGTCGTTAGAGAACGAACTCGACGGTTTTGGAAAGTTTGTATCGATATCTAAAAGTTTCAGTTCAGAGTTTTCGTTCTAAAGGTCTCGATCATAAAGATATCAAAGGCTCAAGATGGTGGTTTTGTGAATGGTGTGCGAAAATGAGTTTCGCCAATCTTTGAACATCCGTAAATAAATAACCATAACTCCGCTTGACAAACGGCTTTTTGTTTTGAAAAATATGACCGATGAACTTGATTTTACTAGAAGACACTTTGTTATAAAAGTTTTGCATCATGGTTAAAACCGCCGCAAACATGGACGATAGAGCTAATGAAATACTTGTTACGTCAAAAATAATATAATTTTCGAAATTAATATTTACGGCAACTTTATGAAAACGGCCATATATTTGTCGCTTTAAACCGCTTTCACGTAAAATATGTCCTTAGCTTCGATCAAGTAAACTAATATATTTTTGACTAGTCGAAATAATTTGTGAAGCTTAAGGCTCGTTTTGACCCAAAACACTAAAACTGCATGCTGTCAATTTCAGAAAATAATACTTTTCGTCGTAAAACTTTAAAAATTCACCACGGCTTCGTTATAACTCCGCTTTTATCCGCTCAAGCGCCACGGATTCGCTTTTAAAGTATATTTTCTAATTATCAATGCCAAAAGGTCGTACCATCAGTGAGTTTTTCCAGAATTTCATTTTAAGGACAGAACGTAATATATTGTTTACGAAAATAGTTTTTCTCGGACAAAACCTATTCTAATCCCTTCAAATCAACTCCAAAGCTAATCTAATCCTACCATACACCTTCTTAGGGTGTCATGGGTTCCTAATCACCATCAAGACCAAAGATTAACTTGGGAATAATTATAGGATGACTAATAAGTATATAAAACCTTAAAATCAAGAAATAAATGGTATAAACTACATAACATGCATATAAGCTCCAAAATGTAAAGAAACATATGAAATGATAAGGAAACATAAAATGACAAGAATATGCTTACTAGTGCAAGTGAAGAGGTGTAGGTAACAAGGTTTAACTTAAATATCCTTGGTTTTATTTCAAAACCATATAAAGGATATAAACTAGGTTGTAAACACTTGATTTTTGCCAAAATCTTGATCCCTTGGCCCTTGATGTTGTGGCCGGTTTTGTGCACCCAAAAGAAGAGAGAAATATTTTTTTTTCTTTACACTTGCAACTATGTGAAAATTGGATTCATGAATGAGATACTAATAATAGAGTAGACATAATTTAAAGGAAACCATACATCATTAATGACACATTTGACTTCCTCCAAGGCCGGATTGGGGGCTTGTGTCTCCATTATATATATTTTTTTATAAACTATTACTTGTATATTTTGTTGTGTTTAATTTGTAGAAAAGGTAAGTTAAATAAATGTAATGGTAAAATGTACAATTAAAGGAAATTGGAAAGTTTTGGTAAAAGTAAGTTTTATTAGATCAAAATATAATGTAATGAGATGATAAAATTTGTAAAAATACTTTCCTTGTGAAAATCGGGTGATAAAATAATTATCGTACAATTTTTAAGAAAACGACGTAATAATTAAATTTTAACGATTAAAATACCAAATAAATTGAAACACTAGGAAAACTAAAATATAGTTTTATAAACTAAATGTAAGTTTAAAAATACCCGGGATCATTTTTGAAAGTAACGGGTTAAATAATCAAAATAAAACTCACGCGATAAAATTATAAAATATAAAAATCACGCGTTGAAGGGTGAAATGAAATGTCGTGCATGAACTAATGAAATGCACATGATGTCAATGAAATGTAGACTAATCATAGTCCATATGAAATGTACGTGATGTCATGATCATGAATTCGCCGCTAAACCTCCCGAGTTACGCGATTTGAAACAAGTAAACCAAGTTTACTAAAATGTTGAAATAATGAAACATGAACGGTGTCGAGAAATGACCGAAATACGGATTGTCACATTCGCCCATCAAAAAGGAATTCATCCCCGAATTCAATCGTTGTTAGGTCTAACGGGTTTAGGGTTTGATGTAGCAAACTTTCCCATTCCCGAGCAAAACCCTCAAAAGACTTTTGGTAACCGATTTTACTTAATCTCACAACTCATCAAACAAGAACCGTCATGAGATTAGGCTAAATCGGTTTAGTAACAACTTGTTTCTAGCTCGATCTTTGCAACTCATCAAACAAGAACCGTCACGCGGATCAAACCGAAACAAGTGGTTTTGAAGAAAATCTTTTGAAAATTTGGCTCGACACGGAATCGCTTACTCATATAAGACTACTACTCCCTTCATTGCATGATTCTTCCCGAATTAGACATAGGTGATCGTGCTATGTATAATTTAAGAGTAACTATGCAATGCTTGGACTAATCGACTCATATGTTTGTTTGGTGTTGGGTCAACTGTTGTTAAAATTGTGATGAACATCGAGGAGAAAAGACATGGAGAAGTATCGTTAAAATGATAGTTAATGTAAAAGAATTAAAATCCTCGTAAATGATATCGAATCGAAATGAAATAAAGTACGATAGATGAGAATATTTTACAACGAGTGGTTCAAAGAAAAGTAGTACATCTTTAAGTTATAAAGTTTCGGATACGATGATTAGACATAAACTTAGTACAACATAGCACATAAGAAGAAATAAGACCGTTAGTTTCGAACTTCTTCGCCTTCCGCCGTTGATACCTTGACGAGCTCCTTCTAACATATATACATTCCCATGAGCACCTTCGACTTGTTGACCTTGGTTTTGAGGACATTGATTCCGATAGTGTCCTTGCTCCCGCATCCGTAACATGTAACCATGGCCTTGCCTCTACAATTCTGGCAAGGTGTCCCGATTGTTGACACTTGTAGCACTTAGCGTGACAAAGACCCGTGTGATGATACTTACATCGATTACATAGTGGGTAGGTTCCAAAGATAACCTCTCGCTTCTATTGGTGCAAAGAACATATACCATCGCAGCTTTCTTGCCCTCTTTTCATTGTTGATGATGGTTAGTGTTGTGGTTGTGGTTGTTATAATCTCCTTGGTCGCCTTCCCATTTCCTTTTGTTGTTGTTGAGTTGGTTATCGCCGTTGTTGTTGTTGTTTTGGTTGGTGTTTGTGTACTTGCTCTCTTCACTACCGGGCCGTGAGCTTTTGAGTCAATCGAATAGCTTCCTCAATCGCTTATGGGTCAAGAAGTCACGCCACCTTGAATAATTTCGTGAAGTCCCCGATGAAAGCCTCTAGCAACTTCTCATTATCGAAACCATGGACGGGCATAACACACCAATTCTTGGAATCTCCGAATGTAAGTGTCAATATCGCACCCAATGGTTACTAATTCATAGAACTCCGTCTCTAACTTTTTGATTTGCTCGAGGACGTAATTTCTTAGTCACCAAGCTCTTGAATTCCTCCCACGTATGCTTAAAAGCATTCTCCATACCAATCGGTTGAGCGTATGAATTCCACCATGACAACGCTCCATCGAGCAAAGTACTCGTAGCATACTTAACCCATTGTCATCCGGACGGCATACAAAGCAAGAATACCGACCCAACTTTTCAAACCATCTAACCATTGTTGCTGTTCTCCTCGGTACTCGGAACTTAGTGGGTTCAAGACTTTTGAAATCTTTGTACGAGCATTTCTTAACCCCGATCCTCCTCAGACACAAGAGAGGCAAGCTAGCCTAGCGGCTTCAAGAAGACCATGGCCTCAAAGAATGCAGCAGCCCACCGCTTTCCTTTCAACTCTTAGAGCATTTGCAATGCTATCATTCACTAACTTCGAATAGCCGCTTGGGTCATTTCAATCTGTAGCTTTCTTCGTGCCATATTTTCTTCAAAACAAGAGAAAATGTGAGACGTAGCAAAATCCGATGTTAATAATAAGCGCCTAAAGAGATGTGATAAGAAATGATAAGTTTGAGGTTATGTTTCAAAATGATCGTCGGTTTCGAAAAGATGGGTTATGAGGTGTTGTAAGCACTTCAATGAATGATGGTTTAGAGACTTAATGTGTGAATAAAGTGTAACTCGACATGTTAGTGGTGAAACAAAGGAGTGAGAGTGACTTCACCTATATAAAAGTTTATCCGGCATTCGACGTTATCGATGATGAATCACCGATATAAAAAATTGTGATAGGGAATGACAAGGAATTCTCCACGTTAGAGTATGGGGAAAAGATAATGGGATGGGCATTTAAGGGCATCCATGTGACAATCGTTATGAAATGAAAGTAAATAACTCGAAAATGTACGTAAAACCGCATGTAAAGTGAACATTCACTTATGATGAAATGATGAGATGCTATGATAATGTAGTTATAGTCTAGGTCAATGATGCAACCTAGTTCTCTATAATCAAGCTCGATGCCAATGTCACACCCCAAATTACTGCTTTGCGTGGAATGGAATTCTCGGGATTGACCGTCATAGCATCACAATCACAAGTTATATTGAACGACCTAAAGTGTCGTTTGGAAAATACATCGCTTGATTTAATAAAATAATCAGAGTTTACAAAGTAGGTCCCAAATGTAAATCAACTTGTGCGGAAATAAATTTGTTACAATTCAAACGATGTTTTAGAGTACATAAAACCCAAGTGAGACGCGTCGTCACCACGACTCCATGATGTGTCCAAATGCGTGCCATGAAGTGAATGCCTTAGATACCTGAGATAAAACATGCTAAAAGTGTCAACACAAAGGTTGAGTGAGTTCATAGAGATTGTTTTGAAATGTAAAGCCTTTAGAAATCGTTTATGCCGCAAAGGCATTGTAAATCGTTGAAATGTAAAGACTTTCAAAATCGTTTATGTAGCAAAGGCATTGTAAATCCACCGGCCCAAGTCCCGCCCATACAAAACTTGCAACCTGTGTGTTCACAACCCACCGCCAAAATGTGTAAAGTTTATGTTCCAAACATATGATGTCAAATGAATTCACATAATAGTGCATGACTTAATGTATCGATGTTTACTTGATCTAATTATACCAAGACCATCAGTTCATTGAATGTACCAAGACCATCACCAATGAATATACCAAGACCACCATCAAGGTCCAATGAATATACCAAGACCATCATCCAATGAATGTACCAAGACCATCATCCAATGAATATACCATGTAAATACTACGATGGCCAAACTGTTATTACGCATGACTAAGCATTTCAATTCGCTAAACATGTAATTTGCAAATAGTCATGAATGCAATAAACATTATTGAGCATGTATCTCCCCAAAGAGTTTAATAACGTGATTAAAACAAGAAAATATAAAACAAGAAAAGTTAATGTACTTGTGAAAGGCTATGGAACTCACTAAAAGCGGGGGTAAACCGACGAGATGACAAGAGTGAGTACACCGAGGTATAATGAGATGCGTTATCCGCGACCTATGACGAATGATATGATATGTCATGAGTTGCAATGTAATGTTATGCATGCACTTCAGATGTTATTTATACCATTTACGGGTTTTGAAAATACTACTGTCGTCGAAAAATACTCTTTTGACGCCTCGACCCTTCAAAATGACTTTACATGTTTTTACGCCAAAATGTCATCCTACAATGGTTTTATAATGATTTTGGTGAAATTACCATTTTCGTCGCAAAACAATGTCGTCGGAAAACCATGAAATCAACAAAATGGCTCGGAAAAGTAGTCGTAAAATGGTGTACGTCGGTCGTTAGAGAACGAACTCGACGGTTTTGGAAAGTTTGTATCGATATCTAAAAGTTTCAGTTCAGGAGTTTTCGTTCTAAAGGTCTCGATCATAAAGATATCAAAGGCTCAAGATGGTGGTTTTGTGAATGGTGTGCGTAAAATGAGTTTCGCCAATCTTTGAACATCCGTAAATAAATAACCATAACTCCGCTTGACAAACGGCTTTTTGTTTTGAAAAATATGACCGATGAACTTGATTTTACTAGAAGACACTTTGTTATAAAAGTTTTGCATCATGGTTAAAACCGCCGCAAACATGGACGATAGAGCTAATGAAATACTTGTTACGTCAAAATAATATAATTTTAAATTAATATTTACGGCAACTTTATGAAAACGGCCATATATTTGTCGTTTTAAACCGCTTTCACGTAAAATATGTCCTTAGCTTCGATCAAGTAAACTAATATATTTTTGACTAGTCGAAATAATTTGTGAAGCTTAAGGCTCGCTTTTGACCCAAAACACTAAAAACTGCATGCTGTCAATTTCAGAAAATAATACTTTTCGTCAGTAAAACTTTAAAAATTCACCACGGCTTCGTTATAACTCCGCTTTTATCCGCTCAAGCGCCACGGATTCGCTTTTAAAGTATATTTTCTAATTATCAATGCCAAAAGGTCGTACCATCAGTGAGTTTTTCCAGAATTTCATTTTAAGGACAGAACGTAATATATTGTTTACGAAAATAGTTTTTCTCGGACAAAACCTATTCTAATCCCTTCAAATCAACTCCAAAGCTAATCTAATCCTACCATACACCTTCTTAGGGTGTCATGGGTTCCTAATCACCATCAAGACCAAAGATTAACTTGGGAATAATTATAGGATGACTAATAAGTATATAAAACCTTAAAATCAAGAAATAAATGGTATAAACTACATAACATGCATATAAGCTCCAAAATGTAAAGAAACATATGAAATGATAAGGAAACTTAAAATGACAAGAATATGCTTACTAGTGCAAGTGAAGAGGTGTAGGTAACAAGGTTTAACTTAAATATCCTTGGTTTTATTTCAAAACCATATAAAGGATATAAACTAGATTGTAAACACTTGATTTTTGCCAAAAATCTTGATCCCTTGGCCCTTGATGTTGTGGCCGGTTTTGTGCACCCAAAAGAAGAGAGAAATATTTTTTTCTTTACACTTGCAACTATGTGAAAATTGGATTCATGAATGAGATACTAATAATAGAGTAGACATAATTTAAAGGAAACCATACATCATTAATGACACACTTGACTTCCCCCTCCAAGGCCGGATTTGGGGGGGCTTGTGTCTCCCATTATATATTTTTTTTTTTATAAACTATTACTTGTATATTTTGTTGTGTTTAATTTGTAGAAAAAGGTAAGTTAAATAAATGTAATGGTAAAATGTACAATTAAAGGAAATTGGAAAGTTTTGGTAAAAGTAAGTTTTTATTAGATCAAATTATAATGTAATGAGATGATAAAATTTGTAAAAATACTTTCCTTGTGAAAATTGGGTGATAAAATAATTATCGTAAATTTTTTAAGAAAACGACGTAATAATTAAATTTTAACGATTAAAATACCAAATAAATTGAAACACTAGGAAAACTAAAATATAGTTTTTATAAACTAAATGTAAGTTTAAAAATACCCGGATCATTTTTGAAAGTAACGGGTTAAATAATCAAAATAAAACTCACGCGATAAAATTATAAAATATAAAAATCACGCGTTGAAGGGTGAAATGAAATGTCGTGCATGAACTAATGAAATGCACATGATGTCAATGAAATGTAGACTAATCATAGTCCATATGAAATGTACGTGATGTCATGATCATGAATTCGCCGCTAAACCTCCCAGGTTACGCGAATTTGAAACAAGTAAACCAAGTTTACTAAAATGTTGAAATAATGAAACATGAACGGTGTCGAGAAATGACCTGAAAATACGGATTGTCACATTGATACTAGCTTGATTATATTGCCTTTGCTCGAGCCTTACTATTAGGGTTCCCTTATATGACCTTTGATATGCCCCTTAGTTTTGTGAACCTTTATGGTTGAACCTTGGTTTGAACCTTTATCATGAACCTTTAGATGATGACTTTCATGTGACCTTTCAGTTTAGTACCTGAGCCATTTTCCTAGCCATGAAGGTAACATGGTCATGTCTTTGATGCACCATTGGCATGACTCTAGTGTGGTTGAGTGATGTTCCACACCGTCCCCTTTTGTGATATTATTATGCGCGCTTTATTATTATTATTATGGCCACTATGATTTGTTCAGGGGCGTATGGATGCATCCTAGATTTGTTATGATATGATATGATATGATTTATATGATGACTGATGTTGTGTGCAATACACGTCTTTCACATTATGGGAGCTGACCACTCCATTGGTTACTTATGCTATATGATATGATATGATATGTTATAGGCTCGTGGTAGATTTCTGACCTTTATTTCACTTTGTTATCCTTTTGATTATGCCTTATGATTTCCCCAATGCACCACATGCTATATTATTTCATTCCTAATCTTTTGATTATTCATTTTGTTATATATATCATTCTCTTGGGCTTTTTAAGCTCATAGCATTTCCTTTTCTGCTGCACGATCTAAGCTAGAGCTGGGATTTTCTATGGGTTGAGTGATGGGCTTGTGTGGAGACTTTACCCTAGTCTTAGATTCCATTGCTTATGTTATGACATTTATTAGACTTGGATTTCGTTATTTCTTTCTTTAAAGTATTTCCTTTTTATGAACTTATGTATTTTTAAGTCGTGTTGACTTAACTCCTTTGATTATTTATGTTTAAGACTTCGCATGTTGCTTTATGTTCATTATGTATGCTTTGATATGACACCATTACTGTGATGCTTCTACCCTTGTCGGGTTGGGGTGTTACAACTGTTCCTAGGAGATCTTTCTTCATCATTCCAAGGAAATCAATCACTTGTGTAAGTATTATCATCACTACATTGTAATTTCCATTCTCTAGTTCCTAGTAGTACAATTTTTACATCTTGAGAACTTTGATTCAAGTGGGTTTGTCACAATTTGCTATCACATTGTTTTCTAAGATAAGTAATCAAAGAATAAATATTGTTAATAAAAATTAGAACTTGTTAATACAAATAAGCCATAAAAACGTTTATTTATATTTTACGATCTTCTAATGTTTTGTCGATAACAAACGTAAAATCATTTTAAAGAAACAAATAAAATACGTAAATGGTTTGAGCCAATAGTTTACTAACACACTTACATTTTCATATAAAACACTAAACAAGTAATATTATTTACATCTTATAGAAATGAATATGTATAACAACTACTGTTTACATAATATGGAAATGTATATATTTATATTGTAATGGTTAATGTAATGGGTAAAAATCTAAGTCCTTAACCCATTGACTAGATACATTGAATATTGTTGGGTAAAACCCAAAGTCCATGACCCATACCCATGGAGCTTGATCCATAACCCATGACCCATTGCATGACATCATGCATGAAGTCATGTTGGGTATTATCTATGATCCATGACCCAAGACCCATGACCCAATGTCTAGATACATTGTATCTTGTTGGGTATCCATAATTCATTACCCATAACCCATGGTTCATAACCCATAACCAGGTTTGCAACCCAAAATTCGGACTTAAGCTGATCCAGTTGTCGGATCCCTTGGATTGCACTAGCTGGATCCCTCTTGGAGGGATCCGTGGGAACCGTGGAACAGTAGAGAAATTTGCCTATAAATAGTGAGCCATTTCTCACTTGCTACTCACCCCTTTTACACATACTCTCTGTTAGTATTATAATATCTCTAACCTCAGATCCAAAGGATCTTTCTATGTAGTTTTGTGTTTGTGTGATTCTTTGGGTTCCTTTTAAAGGAGAGATCACCACCTCTTGAAGTCGAGTAAGCTCAAGTCCATGAGTTGCCAAGCTTCGTTATCATCAAGACTATTGAAGTTATCTTGTTGATAGTTCTTTCCTCCCTCCTTAGAAGTGTTGTGTTGAAGGCATTAGTGAAAGGTGCCAAAGGGTCAAGTCAAAGGCATTAGTGAAAGGTTACAAAGGGTCAAGTCGATGGCATTAGTGAAAGGTGCCAAAGGGTCATGTCGAAGGCATTAGTGAAAGGTGCCAAGGGAGTACATTCGATATGGTGCATCGATGTACAAGATAAAAAGTTTGGGTTAAAGGATATTGATATCCTTATGTTGTTGTAATAAGGAGTGTGTCTCCTTTGGGGTAGTCGTGTATTGGTGTAGTGTTGGGTTGTAGTTCCTCCTTTGTAATGGAACTCGGTATCTAGCCTTGTACCGGATAAAGTGTAGGCGATATTGTGATAGGTTTGGTTCTAACTCGTGGAAGAACCCGGTGTCTAGCCTTGTACTGGATAAAGAGTAGGCAACGCTGTGAAGGCTTCTCTGCCACATAAAGGAGCTTGTGTTGTGTAGTGCTTACGAACTCTCGAGTGGGGAACTCGGGGAGTGGAGTAGGGCAAGGAAGTTGTCCTTGTAGCCGAACCACTATAAATACTTGTGTCATGGTTTTGTGTTCCTTACTCTTTATCTTTGCATTACTTGTTTACATGCTTATCTTTCATCATCCAACACACACATAAGATAGATTGACATAAGTCGATCTAAATAGTTTAAAATGAACTTTTAATTAGTAAAACTATTCAACCCCCCTTTCTAGTTTTCCACATAACTCATAATGAATTCAAAAGAGATGTGTTGAGCAAAAATTGTTATGAACCTCAAAAAGGAACTATTCACTTAATTAACACCACATTGTGGTTTTGGTGTTTAGGATCAATCATGTCAAGCTCTAAACAACAAGATTACCAAGATACGGCTCATTACATACCAATGCACCACCGAAAAGAAGGTCTTAACCCTCAAGATCGAAAGGCTTTCAAAATGCTACAAAAGCGGTGGTTTCATGAAGGCCGTGTAGTCGAACAATCCTTTCTCAACAATACCGACATTCCCGAGGTCTTTTCGGAATCAACTTTCAATGTCTCCTTAACATCCACGAACAAATATGCCCCATATTTGTTTTTGAGTTCTACAAAAGCATTAGGATCGTAAGGAACGATGATGGAACCATCTTAATTGCCTTCGTCATCAATGAGCACAACTACACCTTAACCCTTGTTGAGTTTGCCCGATTCTTCGTATTCCTCACCATGGAGTAAGCATATATTCCAATGAATGGTCATTAGCCAAGCTTCATGACATGGTTGATGAGCATGAGGTTTATTTCACACCCCTCCCGGAACCAGCCACGGTGAGAGATACCGTTTTTATTCAAAGAGCCTCCCCAACTAGGGTAACTAGGAACTCATAGGTCATCCATCGGGATCCCTTCCAAATGGAACTTTTAGAGATTTTCCCTCTCTACAAGAAATGGGAACAAGTTCTTAGGGAGAATGTCCTTTGCTTGGTTGGAAACAAGGATCATCCTAACGCATGTCTAGTTTACATGATCCATTGCCTTGTCAACTCAACTCCTTTCAACCTCGCATACTACATGGTCAAGCGGATGGCTAGCGTTTCCAAGACGGATAAGATGGTGCTACCATATGCTATGCTTCTTACTCGCCTATCTAACTTTGTTTTTCCCTTAGAACCCTCTTCCTATACGGATGACCACTTCTTCTGCAACAAAGTCATGGTACCTTTATCCGATGAGAAAATGACGAGGTTCATGGTAGAAGGTAAAAGACCTCATCCACTAACGGGCTCATCCAAGGAGACGGAGGGAGAAGGAAGCAACCTCATAGGCAACTACCATCTCGACCCCGTATCTTACATTGACAAATTGTCGGACATTCCAAGCCCTTCCCAAGAGTTCCAACAAATGAAGGGGATGTTCAAATGCATTGCCAACTTTGTAATGGGGAAGAAGAAGAAATGAGATGGAATCTTGAGGGGATTGAAGGTGAATCTTGACGGGTTTGAAGGAGAAGTTTGAGGGTAATGGGAGGTAATGTCAAAACACCTAGTTTGATATTTCTATCAATTTTAGAAAATTTATTTTAGTCATGTTTATCTCAAAATAGGCTAAAAACTAGTTTTTCATTTCTTGTTATTTTTAAGGAATTTTTCAAATTTCCTTTAAGTCACTTATGTGCATTTGAAATCATTTCTAGGATCATTTGACATCATTTGACACTCTCAAAATCTTGTTATTTCTAGGATCATTTGAAAAATTCATTTCTTATTATTTCTAGGATCATTTGACATCATTTGACACTCTCAAAATCTTAGTATCATGCTTAACCACTTATGTGCATACATGAAAACTCCATCTTCTTATAAAAACCATCATTAGATATCTCACTCACTATGGTTGAACATTTAAGTCCTATACCATTTAAGACACCTTTGGGAACTTAAACACTCAAGATATATAGGTACTAGACCTTGGTAGAACATCATCACTCCATTTCCTTTCTATCTGAAGACGGATCCCTGGATTTCAACTAGACGGATCCCCAAAGTTAGAGATCCGTGGGAACCGGGTCTACAGAACAGTTAAAATTCACTCTACTCATCAATTTCAAACTCTCTTTGGTAATCTAAACATTTTACTTTGCCTTAAATGACTCCCTAAGATAGAACATCAATGTAGTTGACCTTAGTACATGCTAAGAACCTTAGTGGTCTAAAAGTTAATCCACTAACCTAATCTCATCGTTTATAAACCAAGTGTGTTTGTGCTCTCAAACCACCATTCAAACAACCATTCAAAATTAGTAACTAAGACACCCCTTACATCCTACTTTTCATCATGACTAAAACATCTGTTGTAAAAATCGGCCTAGGCGGCCGATTAATCCCCGCATAATCGATGATCGCTCACTAAGCGCCTTGATTTATCATAATCGGTTTGGTCAAAGATCGCTTTAAAATCCATCAACAAACCGACTAATCGGACAAAATCGCTTAAAAATTGGTCAACAAAATCGCTTAAGAATCGGTCAACAAATCGATTAATCGATCAAAGATCGCTTAAAAATGGTCAACAAATCGAGTAATATCTATGTTTGACTTTGAACTTTGAAGAATTATGTATTATGTTTATATTTGAACACTTGGAATATTTGAACTTTGATGCACTATGATTATCTCATACATATAATTAATATAATATCTAAATTACAATTTTGTCATTAAAAGTTTCAATCCGATTAATCTCTGATTAATCCCTACCTAACCGATTAACCGCTAGCCCTACCCGACCACCTCACTAGCGCTTAGCGATTTTTACAACCTTGACTAAAACATCTAGCACAACCTCATCAACCAAAGGTTCCTCCAATAAAAATGCTCATGTTGTTCATAAGATTTCTTCAACCGAGTCATGACTCGTCAAAACCACAAACACTAGAATTCCTCCACAACAAACTCAACCAACTAAAGCTAGGAGAACCGCCCGTATTAGCATCCGACCATGTTGTTTGGAAAGACTTTCACCAAACACTACCATACCCTCTAAACCAAACACACCTAGCTCGACTAAAACACCTAAGCCATCATTTCTAGAACCTAGACTACACTCCTTCAGCACACCTCTTTCACATCCAAACCTTTACTCATTAGAAGACTTACCACCTAGGACTTCTCATTCACCATCCTTCTCATTAAATGGGAACCACCTTCACACAAAATATTGATGTTGAAACATCACCAACACCGCATTCTACTCACCTTCACCATAAAATAGTACATCTTTGGGAACAAGGAATCACCAATCCCAAAGACCAAACCATATAGATACCTCCCTATTTCCACCACCAACCCATACATCACCACCTTCATTCTTAGTTGAACCTCATCCTACTTCACTCAACTCACCTCCACAAATCCCTTCATCCTTTGTGGAATCTCCTTCCTGCTCACCTGACATTTTACCTCAAAACATTCCATCTCTAATGCCTCCATCTCCTACTCATGACAATAATTGCTCTAATTGTCAACATACCCCAAGGTTTGTTCAAGAAGTACGAAATGAGTTACATTTCATGTTTAATCATCTCCTTGAACGATTTGACCAAATCAACAAATCTACTCATCCTTAGAACTTAGGAATACAAGCACAATGGTACTCTTTTCTAGTCTTAGGCATAACTTAGAATTGTTAGAAAATGTACTACATGCTTATATCATTCTCTTAGTTTTAGAGATATGTATATCATTTCTCTTGTTTTAATGAATGAAATTACATGTTGTATGCTATATTGTTATGAGAATATGTTTGGTGCTATAATACATAACTCATTTGGATGTTTACGTCATTTGTTACATCTACATTGCTGTCAAAAGAATGCAGGTACACGGTTCCCTCAAATTTGCCTAGACGGATCGCTTACAAGAAGGATCTGTGGGATTCGTGCAATAGAAAAATATTTTATCACTAATTTGAATCTCATTTGCAGAAAACTATGCACCATATACTTGTTTCCTAACATTTGTTTTGTATATTTTGAAAATACAGATGAAGACTTTGACACCCTCAACAAGGGGGAGCTTTTTGTCAAAGCAAAGAAATTGCAAAAACGCTTGCAATACTTTCACTTAGGCTTTCTATATTACTTGACGTCCTCCTCAAAAGGTAGCTCTCGTCAAGGGGGAGCATTTCGTCAAAGACGAAACCATTGCAAAAATAATTGCAATACACTTGTTAAGCTTTCCAGTTACTTGACGCCCTCAACAAAGGGAAGCATCCGTCAAGCGGGAACTAAGACGAGAATATTTCTCTTATCTTACTACTTATTTTCTCATTTTGTTATTTTTTCACACGTTTTTCTCAAAACAATGTGTTAGTTTCTTTTCGACGCTCTTTTGTTTCGACAAAAAGAGGAGAAAGAGTAAAACTCAATTCAAATTTTACAAATTTTACTTTCTTCTTAAAATAATCTTATGTTTTGTCATCAACAAAAGGGGAGATTGTTAATACAAATAAACCATAAAACGTTTATTTATATTTTACGATCTTCTAATGTTTTGTCGATAACAAACGTAAAATCATTTTAACGAAACAAATAAAATACGTAAAGGTTTGAGCCAATAGTTTACTAACACACTTTTACTAAACATATTAAGACTATATAAAAACATGTTTAGTAAATAAGTTATATAAAACAAAAGACATTTTTATATGAACACTAACAAGTAATATTGTTTACATCTTATAGAAATGCATATGTATAACAACTAGTGTTTACATAATATAGAAATATATATATACTTTGTATATATTATAATGGGTAAAGTAATGGGTAAAAACCAAAGTCCATGACCCATGACCCATAACCCATGATCCATTGACTAGGTAAAATGAATGTTGTTGGGTATAAACCAAAGTCCATAACCCATGCCCATGGAGCATGATCCATAACTCATGACCCATTGCATGACATCATGCATGAAGTCATGTTGGGTATTATCCATGATCCATGACCCAAAGTCCATGACCCATGACCAAAGATCCATAACCCAATGACTAGGTACATTGCATCTTGTTGGGTATCCATAATCCATTACCCATAACCCATGGTTCATAACCCATAACCGGTTTCCAACCCAAAATCTGGACTAAATCGACCCGTGAGCGGATCCCGGTTTTAGACTAGCGGATCCTCTATGGAGGATCCGTGGGAACTGTGGGACAAGAGACAAGTTTTGTCCATAAATAGTGAGCCATTTCTCTCTTGCTAACTACCACTTCACATATACTTTCTCCCAGATTCTAACATCTCTAACCTCTGATCCAAAGGATCATTCTATGTAGTTTTATGTTTGTTTGATTCTCTAGGTTCCTCTTAAAGGCGAGATCACCACCTTTTGAAGACATGCAAGATCAAGTCATGAGTTTCTAAGCTTTGTCATTATCAAGACCACTGAAGTGCATCTTGTTGATAGTTCTTTCCTCCCTCCATAAAAGTGTTGTGTTGAAGGCATTAGTGAATGGTGTCGAAAGGTCGTGTCGAAGGCATTGGTGATAGGTGCCAAAGGTGTACATTCGATATGATGCATCTTTGTACAAGTTTGATAGTTTGGGTTAAAGGATGTTGATATCCTTCTAGTGTTGTAACAAGGAGTGTGTCTCCTTTGGGGTAGTTGTGTTGTGGTGTAGTGTTGGGTAGTAGTTCCTCCTTTGTAATGGAACTCGGTATCTAGCCTTGTATCGGATAAAGTGTAGGCAACGTTGTGATAGGTTTGGTTCTACCTCGTGAAAGAACTCGGTGTCTAGCCTTGTACCGGATAAAGAGTAGGCTACGTTGTGAAGGCTTCTCCGCCACATTAAGGAGCTTGTGTTGTGTAGTGCTTACGAACTCTCGAGTGGGGTACTCGGGAGTGGAGTAGGGCAAGGAAGGTGTCCTTGTGGTGAACCACTATAAATACTCGTGTCGTGGTTTTGTGTTCCTTTACTCTTTATCTTTGCATTACTTACTTATATGCTTATCTATCAATATCCAACACACATATTAAATAGATTGACATAAGTCGATCTAAATAGTTTAAAATGAAGTTTTAATCGGTAAAACTATTCAACCTCCCTTCTAGTTTTCCACAACTTGGGTGACTTTTTCATTAATAAATTCTCCTAAATCTTCTAAGACCGTAAACTCAACCAAATAAGCAAAACTTCCAGCAAACACATGTAAGTATGTAACTGCATCAACAACATTATTCCCTTGATAGTTAAACTCGTTTACCTTGATTGCATTGTATAAGTTTCGTGAATTTAAGTTCAAAGATAAAGCTGAGTTCAAATAAGCATCAAAACTTTTAAATCCTATCTTACAAGGGAATTGCATGTTAAAAGGGTTATCCTTAATCCTACATATAGGGTCAAAATCTTAAGAAGGATCAATTTCCATCTGAACCCTAACTTCATCAATCACTTCCCCATCGTCAATTACCTCCCCATCATAAAGATCCTCATCGGAATCAGAATAATAAAAAGGGCTATTACGATAGTCATTATTTTATTTAGATCATTATGCTCAAAGTTATTACCAAAGTGATGGTCGGGTGAAAGGTTGGGTGGATTCACATTCTCCATAGCGTAGACCGGAACCGGCAGTGTAAAGTTTCTATGAACAAACACATGAAGAAAGATATAAACTATGAGAAAGCTAAAAAAGAAAAACAAAAATCTCGCTTTATAGGAATCTAGTGAGTAGACCTAGACGAGATAGAAAACGAACCTAAAATATTCCCTGACAACGACGCCAAAAACTTGATGCGGTGGATGTAACCCTTCGAAGAAGTTTTACAATCCTCCTAGGCAGTGTACCTAACCGTTGTAGTGTAATATAGGTAAGACACGGGGGATTGATCGTTCTCTAGGAGAATAGTGTTGAGAAGGTTGAGATGTATGATGAATAGGTCTAAGGTGAGGGATGATTCTTTTTATCTTTTTATATTTTATGAAAGAAAAGTAAAATCTCGGTATTTGGATTGGGTGTTTTGATTATCAACTACTTAAAACTACTAATTAAACTAATTAAAACTAAAACTAAACTAAATTGAAAATAAAAGTAAATGGGATTCTTATGATAGGAAAAGAGTGTTTACTTATATTTCACTACTCCCTAGTTATCTTTTATTGATTAGTCAAATTGTCACATCCTTCTTTAATTGGCGTGTTATATTCCATTAGTCGCAGGGAGGTGCCTAATGCCCTAACTCTATGAATGTATTGATCTCCTCTAGAAAACCGGGATCGCCAAGTAACCTAAGTTATCTCCCAAAAATCTCATGTTATCAACAATCGCAATTCACGCAATAAACACAAAGAAAAGTCTACTAGTGCACTCTAGGACATAAATACGTTTTTTAGGACGTTCAAGCTCGAAAAACTAGGTTTCATTAAGCAAACCTTATGTTGATTTAGCTAGACATGTTAAAGATAGAGAAACAAGTAATCATAATCAAGCATGAATCAAACATAATGATAGAAGAGATTAAGGAACTTATCTCTTAAGGATAGAGGGTGTTAAACCCTAGATATACTATAAAAAACGAATAAAAGTCGTACACCAAAGTTACTCTCCAATGTTGCACACTAATGCAGAAAATTCTAAAACTATATATAGAATTACAGTTTCGACGGCGTCACTTTATAGTTGTGACGCCGTCAGATCGCAGCCATTAGGGTTTCGTCTTTTCCAAGTCAACATTGTGACGGGTCTCTTTATGTCTCGAGGCGATCCGTAAATATATGATGTCGTCCTCTTTAATTATCATGGACCGTCGCGTTCTAAATTTGGCATAAACTTCAGTTCTTCTAACAAGTGACGTCACTTGTTACTTCATTACTTTTTTACTGAGCCATCTCTAGAAGAATCTGGACAGTCTTGATGTCTTCGTTAACAAGTGACGGCATCACCTCATGGGTTGTGATGCCGTCTAGAGCTATTTTCCAGAATTTTTCATAACTTGGTTGTTTTCTTCACATTTTCATCTCTTTTCACACAAATATGCATGATTTCCAGCTTTTGCTTCCAAAGTATCTAAAAAGTGAATAGGAACGAATTTAGGCAATATTTGATCACAAATACACGAGTTTAGGGTAGTGGCGGATCTAGCCGGAAATCTAAGGTGGTTCCTATTTTGAGCGAAAAATCAATTGATCAATCAATCAATGTGTCGGGTCGGATCATGTCAAGACACTCCCATTTTACACGTAATTTTATTAATGAAACGAAACATCAAATAGTATTTTTTTTAGTTATCAATTTGTTTTTTATATTTGTAATTGATTATTTCTACTTATACCGTACATATTAGTGTGTTCAAACAGAGAAAATAAAATCTAAAACAAAAAACAATAAAAAATGAAAATTTAAATGCTTTATAAATAGAAAAGTTAAATGTACATCTTTTGGTTTGGTTTTTGTCACGTGACTCATCACTACAAAACAAAAAGAAAAAAGTTTTTTTGTTATTCTTCTGTCACACACTTTTCTCGTCTTCCCCAAAGCCTTATTCATCTTCCTCAATGATTTTCATCTTCTTTCACATTTACGAAGAGATTCTCTTTCATTTTTGTAATTTTCTTCTTTCATATTATTGGAACCAAGCTTTCAAATTGGTTCCTTATATTTTGTTGGGAATTCTGCAAAGTAGGAATTCTGCTGATGTTACTACCAAAGGATTCTGCTGAAGTTCAATTTTATGTGAAGAGCGAATTTCAAGTAGTATAGCACGTAGTTTGTTTCATGAAATAGTTATTCGCATATTCTATTAGTTTGTTAGGATTTGCATGAGCTATTTTAGGTAGTGATATGCATTTATTTTATATTATTGTTTATTTAGGGTTCCTTGTGTATAAAAGGCGGTAGCTTTGTTTTAGATGACTCGGAGAAAACATTCGAGAAAAACATCTTTAGAGAGAGTGAAAAGATCCATAGAGGATCATTGTTTTATGAGAAAAACCTTGTTGGTAACTTTGATTGTGTCAATTATTATTCCGCTGTGCATTTAATCAATCATTGTTATTCATACCCTAGTTGAGTCCGGATCTGGGATTTTACAAGTGGTATCAGAGCCTTGTGAGAGTCTCTACGATACTAAGAATAGTTTTTCTAAACACCCTAACAACCAAAACAACATTCACCATGCCTGGATCTGATGTTGATGTCGAAGTCACCAACAACCAAAACTCCACCCATCTGCAACAACTAAGTCTCTTGAACAGCAATGCTAAGTTTCCTTACCTAAAAAGGGAGGAATACGATTTATGGGCAATGAAGATGCAGAACTGGATCTCCAACATTGATTGGAATCTATGGGAGATAGTAAGGAAGGAAACAGTTTGAAGAAAACTACAGTAGATCTTGATGGCAAGATGACTTTTGTTCCTCCCAAATCAATTTGAAGAGTTATCAAGGTTCGAGAGAAACCAAAGTTAAAACGATTCTTCTTCAAGCTATTCTTGAGGATCACTTGAGTGATTTTCACTTCATGCAAGATGCTAAGGACATATGGTTAGCAATCAAGGCGAAGTTCGGTGGGAATGAGGAGTCTAGGAGAATGAGAAAGTCCATGCTGAGACAATAGTTTCAAGATTTTCAAATCTCTGAAGAGGAAGGAATTCACAAGGGCTATGACAAATTTCACAAGATTTTAAGTCAGTTAAATCATCTGCAAGCAAAGCCAGATAATGATGACTGTAATTCTAAGTTCTTGAGATCTTTACCTCCATCCTGGCTACAAGTGAGCATTGCTTTAAAAGCTAAAGGTGGTATGGATATGCTTACTTTTGATGAGCTGTATAACAAACTTAAAGCTCTTGAACATGATGTAAGAAGTCCTTTTCGTTCATCATCTACTGCTAGTCACACAGCATTTGTAGGAGCCTCCACCCCAAAGATGAGTTATGGTCCAAATCCAACTTACTCATCATCATCTTTCACTTCCACTCCATCAAGCTCTCACTCTAAATCTAGTGGTGTAATAGAAGATGTGCTTGGATCCTTCTTTGCTGATTATGATCCTCAGCAGGAACTTGCATATGAGGATCTTGAACAGGTTGACCCACTGGATATGGAAGCGATGAAGTTAAAGTGGCAAGTGGCTATGCTTTCTATGGACATCAAGAGATTTGAGCGTAAAATTTGGGAGGAAGTTTGGCTTTCAGGGAAGAGATCTAGCAAGGTTTGACAAAAAGAAGGTCAAGTGTTTTACATGTCAACAGATGGGTCACTTCTCCAGAGAGTGCAAAGATAGGAAAGCTGGTGATGAGGTGAGATACTCTTCCTATCAGCAGAATCAGAGGGAAGCTAGAAATTTGAAGCCTGGATCCTCAGTTGCTCTTGTTACTATGGATGCCAATGTAGACTGGAAGGTGCATGATCAGGAGAATGATGAAAGTTCTGGTGTTGATAACATGGGGTTGATTGCAAGCTGTACTTCAGAGGATAGGCATGATCAGATTGCCTTGATGGGCATCTCTCAGGTACAAAACTGTTTGTTTGGTTGTAGTGAGCGTTATAATGAACTCAAAGAAGCTTATGATATTTTGAAACCTAAATATAATGAATGCTTTGTAGAAGTTGAAGCTTATAAACAGGCTTTAAAAACACTAGAAAGACAAAAGGTTTGGTTTCGGAAGAATCAAATAGCTTATGATGAGAAGTTAAGTGTATTAGAAAGGGATCTCGAATGTACTAAAATGAGTTAAAAATTAAATTAATTTAAAAATTCTTACCTTAAGACACGGAAACTTCAAATATATTTCTTTAAACCGAAGGTAATGGTGATGTTTTTTTGAAAGAATTTCATTTTAAAGTTTAATCTTTTTACAAAATTTCCACTAATTTTCTTAATCAATTCTTTGTAACCTTTAAAATTACTTGGTTAATTTTTTTATCCTCAGAAAATTTTTTGTAATTTATTTCAAAAGTAAATAAATTAACACAGATATGTTACAGCGAATTTTGTTTAAAATTATTTACCAATTTAGGATTATCAAAAATTGTATATTATAAATTAGGTCAATGTTTAATAACATACTTGGATATTTAGAATAAAAATATAACTAGTTATAACAATAAATGCAATTTTACTAATTATTTTGAAATATTTTGGTTTAAAAGGAAATTTTTTTTACTGCATTGTAAAGGTTTAAAATGGTTATTATGGTTGGTATTTAAAACCAATTAATATTATAAATTTAAAGTATTTGGAAGCTTACCTTTATTTGTTTTTTGACCAAACTTATATTTTTGTTAATTTGAAAGGAAAATGAATTATGTAAGATTAAATTAAGTTTTTATTAGAAATATTTTAATTTACTCCAATTTGTTTTTTTAGTATATTTTTAATTAAATTTAGAAATTTTAATTTTCAGAAATTATAATTTTAAAATAAATTAAACTAAAAACTAAAATTTTTAGAATATTAAGTTTTAAAAACTATTTAATCAAATTAAAATAAAAAGTACAAATTTAAAACTTTCTTAAAAAAGGTTATTATAAATATTGAAAAACATAATAATGAATTATTAAGATTGTAATAAGTAATAAAACCAGAAATAAAATAAATTTTGGTATAAAATAAAAAAACATTAATATAAAATTGAAAAATCAAAAAATGATTAAAATGACTAAAAAAAAATAAACTTATAAATGAACCCCAAAATGAAACAAGAAAAAAGTTTAAATTAAAATTCCTTGGTTGTATAATTCCCAACCTTAAATGGAAAAAAAAGTTAAAACATTTTGAATTATAAAAAGATTATAAACCTTACCGAAATCGGATTTCACTTTAAAAATATTTTTTCCTTTAAAAAACCATAAAGTGAAAATTATTCATTTAATTTAGTATTAATAATGGTAGACTTACCCTTTAAAGTTTTAATTTGAAACCAACAAAATTAAATTTTCAAACATATTCTTAAAGGGCCTTTAAGGCTATGTAATCCTTTATATTAATTTTAAAATTATACCTTTGTTTATATTTTTTGGTTTTTTGTAGAAGGTAGTTTTAGACTTAATGGTAAAGGTCATATTTAATTTGGATACTGGAGACGTGGTTTTTGTTAGCCTTTAATTTATTAATGGAGCTTTTATATTTACCATATTTGTGGGTTTGGGATAAATTGTTTGAAATTATAATATTTAGATGTATTTATTACTTTTTAACAATTTTACCAACCATGATTAATGCATAGATTAGCTTATAAATTATTTAGGTTTAATACCTTATTAATTTTTATTTTTAATAATTTAAATACCGTGGTTTATTTGTAATCTATAAAAATTAATAGGTATTAATCAATACCCTTTAATAATTCATTAAATTGCTAAGGTGATATTAATGTGTTAAACTTGAAATTTCTTTAGATTTTAACCTTATCAATCCATTTTATGTTTAACATGTGATGATTTCTTATCTTTATATTTGTAAACCTTAGTTTTAAGCCTTTTACCTTCTCCTAATGGATTGATTATCATGTTAGGTGGGTTATTTCAATAATCCTTTTTTATGAAACCTTATAATGGAACTCTGCCTTTCGGGGTTTTCCTTTTTAAGTTTTCCTCTAAAAATAAAATGTTACTTCTTTTTTTTATTTAAGACATTAATGGCTTTATCAATTTTAATTGATATAACATTTTAATTTCTAAAATAAGTTTAAACAAAGTCTTACTAACATTTTTAAAACAATACCTTTAACTTTTCCCAAATTGTATTTTCGTTTTGCAATTTAAAATTTTAGAATATTCAAATTGGGGAAATGACTAACACATTTTTTCAGATAAAACAAACAATAAGGTTTAATATTAATTGTAAAAAAAGCATAATATTTATTTGGATCTTAATGGTTTAGGGTTTATAAGCTAAATGATAGTCAATTTAAATTTTGAAATTTATAGTATACCAATATGTAAAACCCATAACTGTAATATATTTAATCATTTGTATTTTCGTTTATAACCAAATTTATAAATTTAAAATTGTCTATTGGTCTTAATCATTCATACCCTTCTAACATTAAATTTCACTAAATTCCAAACTGTCCACTTGGTTGATTAATTCATTGACCTGGGCCTAACCGTTGGCGGGTTAAATCTTAATTGCCTTCATGTCCAACCTTTACAGATCATTATTGAGGTATTTAATTCATTACCTCTTTCAATTTTGGTTTGAAACTTTGGTTCCTTAAGTATATTGTAGGATTAGCAATGCCTTATAGTTCCGTTTTACCTTATATTTGTTAACCTTTTCCCTATTTAATGTTTCCCCAATCGCAAATTTAAAATAATCTTAACCATTCGATTAAAAGGAATTTATTATGGTTTTGGTGAGCTTTTGAGAAAATACCTTCTTAGAAATTCAACTTAAGTAAATTTAAGAAGATTATTTTCTAATATAGTTTTCTTTGGATTGTATTTTTTTTTTGAATTTGTTTCCTTTAATCTAATTATCCACATTTTTAAAGTTAGGATGTATCTTAGTATACGATGACCAATCACTTGTTTTCCGAAAGATTAGGAACTTCCAAGGTCTTCTCTCAAAAAGATAAATTTTGGTTAAGGATTAACCATTTTAAAATTTCCCTTTGTAGCCCCGTAAATTGTGTAATTTGTGAATTTCCTCTCTTACCCTTGCTTTTGTAAATGCATTTTAATGTCAACAAACCTAATAATTAATATGTTAAAGTTTAAAAATTTTTAAAATAAACCTTTGTTTTACAACATAGAATTCAAAAAGTGTTTGGAAAATTAAATTTCAAAGAACATTTAACTTATTCAATTTGTTCCATTTTAAATCATTCTTTAAGCATCAAAACCCAACATGTACAATATCAAACATTCAAGCCTATAGAAAATTTTCTTTAAACCAATAAGAATAATATTCAATGTTTAAATTTATGAAAATCAAAAATCCTTCTATTTAAACAATTTATTTTTTTAATAATATTCCTTTTAATTTAGTTAAAAATTTTGGTAATGACAATAAGGTCTAACTTAATTGCTTGTCATACAATGCAAAAGTTTTTTTCATTCTTATGACTACCTCCAAATCCAACGACTAGAGAATTCAATGTTTTTAACATTTACAACACCAATGCCTTTTGTTTTATTTAAAAATACTAGGGGGAACCATAACCTTCAAAGAATAACCATTTCCTTACAATTGCATCTCAAGATTCCCTTGGGAACAAATATCTAGCATTTGTTTTGCCTCCAAAATCCTGCAGCAAAATTCAATCGTCCTACTTTGGACGTTAAGACTACAATGTATTTTTGCCTATAATTGATATTTCCTAACTTTTCTTTTACATTTGAAAAAGTTTTAAATCCTCCTAATGGTTAAAAACTCTAATTTTAAACGTTTTTATCCTTTCAATTGAACAAGTCAAACTAACCTTTAAGCGATAATTTACAAATATTACTTTTACCTAAATTTTATCAAGAACTTGTTCCTTGAATGTATAAAATTTTTCTTAGATTAAGGTGAATTAGGGTCAATTATAGAAGGAATGCATATGGTAAAAAGTTGAAAACATCATAGGTATCAAAGGTTTAATGAGGAAAATAGGTCCATCCCCGTCTATTCAAAGTTCAATTAGTTTAATCCAAGGTTAAATCAATTCAACATGAACAAATAAAATTGTTAAGAATGATATTTTTGGGATTAGGAATTTACCTTTGATAAAGTTTGATAAAGGGTTTGTAAACCATTATTTCCTCTTTTAAAATTAACTTGTATCATCAATGGTTTTTTTCATTTTTGTTTTAATTTTAATTCAATTTGGGAAGTTTAAACATTTCTGGATGATGACATTTTGGCCTCCTCCAAATTTTTACAAGGATTTGGGGTTTTTCTTAAATTTTTGGAAACTTTCCCAAATTTAAAAAATTTTTCTTTGCCAAACTTAAAACCATTTTTTTTTAAAAACCTTATTCTTTTCCCATTATGTTTTAAACATTTTCCCCCATTTAAAACCCAAAAAAAAGTTAAATTTACTTTAAAAATCATTTTTTGAAAAGAACTTTTTAAACATTTCCCCAAAGTTTTCCTCCTCCCAAAAAATAATCCAAAAATTTCAAAATTTTTAAAACCCAAAAACATTTTAATTTAAAACCCAAAAACTTGGTTTTTTTTTTGAACTTTTTAAAGTTTTTAAAACCCGTTTTAAACCGGTTTTCCTCAACTTTAAAAAAAACCCAAAAGTTTAATAAGAAACCCTTTCCCCCAAAAAAATTAAAATCCCGGGTTTTAAACCCTTCAAAATCCCATCCCCTTTTCAAAATCCTTTCAAAATTTTTCCCCTAAAATAAACAAAATAAAATTTAAAAATCCGTGGGTTTTAAACCCAAGGGTTTAAAATTTTAAAACAAAAAAACCCATTCCCCTTTGTTTTAGGTTTTAATTTTAAATAAATTTAATTTGGGATTCCAAATTTTCATACATTTTTAAAAAAAATTTTTACAAATTTGAAAAACCACAAAGAAATTTACCTTTAAAGGCCCCTCCCAAAAATTTAAACCTTACCAAAACCCTCAAAACCTTTTTAAAAATTTCCTCCAAAAAAATAAAACCCAAATTTTGGGGAACCCCCCCTTTTTAAAAAAACAAGTACCCTCCCCAAATTTGTTTAAAATTTTTAAAAAAATTTTAACCAAAACCCTGGGGCAAAACCCAACTACATAAATTTGGGCACCTTCCCCTTTACCCTAAACTTAAATTTGGTTTTCTAAACCCTTTCCTTCCTTAAATTTTAAAAAACATTTTTTTTAAAAAATACAAAAGTTTAAAATTTTTAAAAAAAGGAAGAATCACCAATCCAAAACACCTTTAAAATTTTCATTTCCCAAAATCCCTTTCCAAAAAATAATTTAAATCCCTTTCCCAAAACTTTATGGGAATTCTTTTAAATTTTTTTTTTTAAAAAAGTTTAAAGGGGTTTTGAAAATTGCAAAACCCAATTTTTAACATTTAATTTTAAAAAATTTTGGGGTTTCCAAAACAAAAATAAAATTGTTTTTTTTTTTATTTTAAAGGGAAAAATTCAAAATTTCCTTTTTTAAATTTATTTTTTTTTTTTAATTTTTAAAACATTTTAATTTTTTTGGGTTTTTCAAAAATCTCATTTAAAATTTTTTTTTAATTTTCTTTTCTTTTCAAAAAGGGGAAATTTTCAAATCCCAATTTTTTAAAAATTGGGTTGAAATAACAAGTAGTATAGTCACGTGGTTTGTCATGGAAATAGTTATTCGCATATTCTATTAGTTTGTTAGGATTTGCATGAGCTATTTTAGGTAGTGATATGCATTTATTTTATATTATTGTTTATTTAGGGTTCCTTGTGTATAAAAGGAACTGATAGCTTTTGTTTTAGATGACTCTGGAGAAAAACATTCCAGAAAAACATCTTTAGAGAGAGTGAAAAAGATCCATAGAGGATCATTGTTTTATGAGAAAAACCTTGTTGGTAACTTTGATTGTGTCAATTATTATTCTGCTGTGCATTTAATCAATCATTGTTATTCATACCCTAGTTGAGTCCGGATCTGGGATTTTACAATTTTTTTTTAATCACTAAACAAAAATAAATGCATATCACTACCTAAAATAGCTCATGCAAATCCTAACAAACTAATAGAATATGCGGAATAACTATTTCATGGCTAACCACGACTATACTACCGGCATTCTGTCTTCAAGATAAACATTGAACTTCAGCAGTAATCCTTCGATAGCTGTATCAGTAATTCTTTCAATTCCCAACATATTTTCAAGGTGGTTCCTAAAAAAACACTATAGCGCTTGTGACTAGAAAAAGTTTCCAAGTGGTTCCCGGGCACCACCTAAATGCACCTAGATCCGCCTCTAGTTTAGGGCTTAAATGACCCCCTAAAAACGTACGTTTTAAATCCTTATCAGTTACCGACATAACTTCCTGTGTACCTGTTAAACTTGATGTTGAAAAACTTAACTTTTCCTCTTGGTCTTATTTTTATAAAAATATTTTTGAAGGTTTTGAGGTTATTAATTATATAAATGTTGAATCTGCGAATGGGGTTGCTGCTGCTCCTCCAACTATTGATTGGTTAAAGGAGTACTCCATTGTTAAATAATGGATTTTTATTACTCTATCGATGCACTCCAGAGAGTTGTTGTTGTGGATCCTAAAACTGCTAAAGATGCTTGGGATCATATTGACTAAAACATTTCTTGATAACAAATGTACCAAGACTATTGCTTTGAAAGGGGAATTAAGGATGCTCCAACTTGGTGATCAAACTATGGATGCATACTTTAAGAAGATAGAATCCAGTGCTATAATATTAAATAGTCTTGGCTCTCCCATAAGCAATGACGATGTTGTTACCTATGCTCGTAATGGGTTAAGTGACAAGTATGACAATGTTGTTGGGATTATAGCCCATAGGGATCCTTTTTCAGATCTTAATATGGTTCATTATATGGTGACTACGGAAGAGATGAGATTAAAGTCCAAAACACAAGTTTCTACTACCGATGCCATTTCTTCATCTCCAACCGTTCTTTTGGCCGATGCTACTTCTTCGTCTCGTCGCGAGAATAATCGTGATAACTACACTAACCAACGTTCTAATGGGCCTCTTGTATGCTTTAAATTTTTAGGGCTTTTGTAATTTTAGTAGTACATGTAAATTTTTGCATGACCTTGATACACAAAATAAGCTAAATTCTACAAATTCCTTATGGTCAGTGCCTAACTTACGTCCTAATGTTGCTAATATTGGACAACATAATCCATTGCCAAGTAACCTATCACCAGCCTAGATGATGACCCTTATCCATTCCAACAAGAGCTCATATGTCAATATGGTTATAATGGTAACATGGCTCCTATAATGTCTAGTAATTCCAGTCGGTCACCTGTTACCAAGCCCAATAGTGTGTCTCATCTTGTCAATCCACATGCTTCGGCCTAATGGCATTTCACACGCTACAAGGACAACAGACTCTTCAAGCACCAGCTAATACAACTACTCCTCATAATTAGTTGGGCAATACTTTACCTTCAGGATAGGAGACGGTTTTGCCTCATGAATTTAGACTATGACACTTCAAGACCCGAAAACTGGTGCATGGAATATAGATAAATGTGCTAGTTCTCACCTTAAATATTCTTTTAATTGTCTTAGTAATGTTTTTAATACGTGCATTTATCCATTTGTCTCTATTGGTGACAATCACTCCATTCCCATCACCAAACACGGGTCATAGCATTTTGCCAACTCCACATAAACATGTTCACTTACATAATGTTCTTATAACTTCTAACATTGTCAAAAATTTAAATTTTTTTTCATCAATTTGTTCATAATAATAAAGGTACTATTAAATTTGATGGGTTTGGTTTCTCTATTAAGGATTTCCTGACCCGTCGGGTTCTGCTCCAATGTGATAGCTCGGGTAATCTCTATCATGTTACCAAGCCTTATCCCCACCTCAAGCCTTTCTTGTAAGTCAATATATGTGGCACCAATGACTTGAACATTCAGGAAGTGAAGTATTCTACATTCTGTAAATACAAATAAACCGTAAAAATGTTTATTTATATTTAGCGATCTCGTTAAGTTTTGTTGATAACAAATATAAAGTTATCATAAGTATAATTCTAAGAATACATGTTGGTTTGCAAAATATATACATCTGATTATTTACATATATGTTGTAATAAAAATGTGTTTTAATAAAACATGTAATAGGTTGGGTAATAACCATGACCCAAGACCTATACCCATGGAGCTTAATCCATAACCTATGACCCATTGCATGACATCATTCATGAAATCATGTTGGGTATTATTCATGATCCATGACCCAAAGTGCATGACCCATGACCCAAGACCTATGACCCAATTACTAGGTACAATGTATCTTGTTGGGTATCCATGATCCAAAGTCCATAACCCATGGTCCATAACCCATGGTCCATAAACCATAACCAATAACCCGGTTTGGTATCCAAAATCCAGACTTGACTGACCCAAAGGTCGGATCCTCGATTTACACCGGATCCGTGGGTGAGGATCTGCCGAACCAGGCCGACCAGAGACATAATGTCTATAAATAGTGAGGCATTTATCCATTGTTTCTCACCCTTCTTCTTACAACTCTCTCATATATTATCTCACTCTCCTAACCTCAGCTCACTTGATGATTCTTGTAGTTATTCTCTCTTTTGTTGTGATTCTCATTTAGGTCCTTCACGAAGTCGAGATCACGTTGCTCATCCAAGCAAAGGGTCCTTGATTGATTTGTCCACCCACAAGATTTCAGTAGCTTATCGTGTATCCTTATTTCACATATTTGTTGTGTAATAATTGTGTAAAGGTTTGGTTCTATCTCGTGGAAGAACTCGGTATTTAGCTTTACCGGAAAAAGTATAAGTGACGTTGTGAGGCTTCTCCGTCGATTTGAAGGAGCTTGTTGACATAGTGCTTGAACTCTCAAGTGGGGTACTCGGGGAGTGGAGTAGGGCAAGGAAGGTATCCTTGTAGCCGAACCACTATAAATCACTTGTGTTACTACTTTCTATCTCTTACTTTACTTGCATTCTTTACTTACTTTATTTATTGTTTTAGTACTATCTATTCATCCATAAGATTTCGCATAAGATTGAATCTAAACTTTTCAAATCTAAATTAAAATCGGTAAAACTATTCAACCCCCTTCTAGTTTTCCACAATTGGCATCAAGAGCACGGTTTTCAAAAACTTTTAAAGTAAATTGTATTTTAAAAACTTTTCGATCAAAATGGATTTTGAAAACTATAAAGAAGGGCAATTCATGCAAAGACCTCCACTACTTGAAACTAATAGTTTTATTTATTGGAAAAATAGATTTGAAACTTATGTGAAATTTAAAGATATTGATCTTTGGTATATTATTGTTGAAGGTGATTTTCAAGCAACCGTAAAAGATGATAAAACCAGTAAAAAAGAAAATATTTCTCACGATCGTCTCACCGAAGACCAAAAGAAAAAGCTTTCCAAAAACAGTGAGGCAAAAATGGTTTTATACAATGCCATACCCAAAAAGGAATTTGAAAGAATCTCTATGCATAAAACCGCTAAAGAAATTTGGAACTCTTTGGTTGTAAAACACCAAGGAAACCAATGTTTAAAAATAACAAAATTGATTTATTTGTTCGACAATATGAACAATTTTCAGTATTGGATGATGATAGTATTGATAATGCATTTGTTAGTTTTAATATTATTATTACTTCACTACAAGCACTTGAAGAGTCTTTTTCGAGTCGTAATCATGTCAAGAGATTTCTATGGGTGCTTCCATCAAAGTGGAGACCGAAGGTGACGGCCATTGAAGAATCCAAAGATTTGTCGATCCTCACCCTCGATGAACTTATAGGCAACTTAAAAGTCTCTGAGCTCGTACCTGACAAATACTTCGAGGTGTCAAAGGAAAAGAAAGAGAAATATACATCTCTTGCTTTGAAAGCCAATAAAGTCTCTAGTGAAGAAAAAACCTCATCCTCGGAAAGTGAAGACGAAGAATATGCAATGGTGGTACGAGACTTCAAGAAATTCTTTCGAAGAAAAGGAAGATATGTCAAGCAACCTATGATGACAAGAAAGGTTTACGAAAAAGCAAAAACGATAAGAAGGTGAATGATGATTGCAAATGTTTTAAGTGCGAGGATCCAAATCACTTCATTGGTGAATGTCCTAAACGCGACGAACAATAGGCGTTCGTAAGTGAATCATGGGGAATGAGTGAAGAAGAGAAGGAAGAAATTTTTCTTATGGCCAAGGACTCCATCGAGGTGTGCCTAAAGGTTGACTTGGATCCGGACGAATGGATCAGGTTAGCGGGTGCACAAGGCATATGACCGGTAATAAAGCGTTGTTCTCCATACGAATCCTTTAATGGAGGAAATGTGGTGTTCGGCAATAGTAAAAGCAAAATCGTCAGAAAAGGTACAATCTCTCACAATTCTCTAACCATTAATGGTGCGTGTCATGTAGAAAACCTAAAATTTAATATACTAAGTATAGGTCAAATATGTGATAAAAAGTGCAACGTTCTCTTTAACGAAACCGGTAGTAAAATCTTGAAAAATGGTATTACTAAAGGAAGATGTATTAGAAAACATGGCGTCTACGTTATTAAAATCGAAACAAATAAACTTTGTCTCAATATGCTTCAACTTATGGCATCGAATATTGGGTTCTAATATGCGATCGCTATCATCCAAAGAGCTTGTAAGAAACCTACCTAAACTAAAATACGAACATCATTTTTGTGATGCTTGTAATGTCGGAAAACAAGTTCATGCTAGTCATAAAGCTAAAAATATGGTTTCTACATCAAAATGTCTAGAACTGTTACATATGGATTTATTTGGTCCGTCAGCTATCCAAAGTTACAGAAGGTAACTTCTATACCTTGGTTATAGTAGACGATTACTCTAGATATACATGGACTAAATTTTTAAAGAATAAAACTGAAACTTTTGATCACTTCGAAATCTTAAGTAGAAAAATTCAAAGACAACTAGGAAGTCCTATTGTGTCGATCCGAATGGATCATGGTCAGGAATTTGATAATGAAGTACAATTTGGAGCTTTTTGTGATGCTAATGGCATTACTCATAATTTCTCGGCTCCTCGTACTCCACAATCAAATGGGGTAGTTGAACAGAAAAATCAAACCTTACAAGAAATGAGTCACACCATGATTAATGAGCAATCTATTCCTCAAAAATTTTGGTGCAATGCCGTCGACACATCAACCTATATTCTAAATCGAGTCTTAATTAGACCTTTCTTAGAAAAAAATCCTTACGAGTTGTTACGAGGCAAAAAGCCATCGTTAGATCACTTTCGAGTCTTTGGTAGTAAATGTTTTATACTTAACACAAAAGACTACCTAACCAAATTCGACCCAAAATCAACTGAAGGTATTTTCTTCTAATAGTAAAGCATACGTAATACTAAATAAAGAAACCATGAAAGTTGAAGAGTCTTTAAATTTCAAATTCAATGAGAGTCCACCTAAAACTTCTTTACCTCTTGTCGACAACAAGTTAATCGAAAGTCAAGTCTTAGAAATAAAAGAAAAAGAAAGCATGGAAGATGGACTATTAAAAAATGAAATTATCAATGTTAAAGAGTCTAAAGATCATCCTATAGAAAAGGTCATAGGAAAACTAAATGAAAGAACCCTAAGGTCTCAAGTTCAAAACCAAAGCAGTCTCTTCTGTTTCATGTCAACTATAGAACCTAAAAACACTCAAGAAGCTATAAAAGATGAAAGTTGGGTTATGGCTATGCAAGAGGAATTAAATCAATTTATTTCTAATAATGTTTGGACACTTGTCCCTCCACCTAAAAACCAAAAAATAATTGAAACAAAATGGGTGTATAAAAACAAATTAGATGTAAGCGGTGTCGTGTCTAGAAATAAAGCTAGACTTGTTGCTCAAGGATACAACCAATAAGAAGGCATAGACTTTGATGAGACCTATGCTCCCGTAGCTAGATTAGAGTCTATAAGAATCCTTCTTGCGTATGCTTGTGCTCATGATCTTAAATTCTTTCAAATGGACGTCAAAAGTGCTTTTATTAATGGCTTTATAAATGAAGAAGTTTATGTATCTCAACCTCTGGGTTTGTCAATTTTGAAAAACCTAATCATGTGTACAAATTAAAGAAAGCCCTCTATGGTCTTAAACAAGCTCCAAAGGCTTGGTATGATAGACTTAAAGCGTTTTTAATTAAAAACAACTATACCATTGGGATAGTTGATAACACACTTTTTAAAAAAAAAAAAAAAAGAGTCACAAATAATAATTGTTCAAATATACGTGGATGATTTAGACACGAGATATCTTACTGATTCTTTTCATATCTGTTAATACAAATAAGCCATAAAAACATTTATTTATATTTTTCGATCTTCTAATGTTTTGTCGATAACAAACGTAAAATCATTTTAACGAAACAAATAAAATACGTAAAAGGTTTGAGCCAATAGTTTACTAACACATTTTTACTAAACATATTAAAACTATATCAAAACATGTTTAGTAAATAAGTTATATAAAACCAAAGATATTTTTATATAAACACTAACAAGTAATATTATTTACATCTTACAGAAATGCATATGTATAACAACTAGTGTTTACATAATATAGAAATGTATATATATACTGTGAAAAACTAGAAGGAGGGGTTGAATAGTTTTACCGATTAAAACTTCATTTTAAACTATTTGGATCAACTTATGTCAATCTATTTGATTGTGTGTGTTGGATGATGATAGATAAAGTATATAAACAAATGATGCAAAGATAAAGAGTAAAAACACAAAACCACAACACGAGTGTTTATAGTGGTTCGGCTACAAGGACACCTTCCTTGCCCTACTCCACTCCCCGAGTCACCTACTCGAGAGTTCGTAAGCACTACACAACACAAGCTCCTTAATGTGGCGGAGAATCCTTCACAACGTCGCCTACTCTTTATCCAGGTACAAGGCTAGACACCGGGTTCTTCCACGAGGTAGAACCAAACCTATCACAACATCACCTACACTTTATCTGGTACAAGGCTAGATACTGAGTTCCATTACAAAGGAGGAACTACTACCCAACACTACACAACACCTATTCCAAAGGAGACACACTCCTTATAACAACATCATAAGGATATCAAGATCCTTTAACCCAAACTAATCTATCTTGTACATCGATGCACCATATCGAATGTACACCCTTGGAACCTTTCACTAATGCCTTTGACGCGACCCTTCAGCACCCTTCACTAATGCCTTTGACACGGACCTTCGGCACCTTTCACTAATGCCTTCTACTTAACCTATCGGCACCTTTCCCTAATGCCTTCGACACGGACAATAGGCACCTTTCACTAATGGCTTCATCACAACACTTCTAGGAGGGAGGAAAGAACTATCAACAAGAGAACTTCAGTAGTCTTGATGATGACGAAGCTTGGCAACTCATGAACTTGAGCTTGCTCGACTTCAAGAGGTGGTGATCTCGCCTTTAAGAGGAACCTAGAGAATCACGCAAACACAAAACTACATAGAAAGATCCTTTGGATCTGAGGTTAGAGAGTTTACAATACTAATAGAGAGTATGTGTAAAAGGGATGAGTCACAATGAAGAAATGGCTCACAATGTAAAAGGGATGAGTCACAGTGTAATCCTAGGGATCCGTGGACGCTCCTCCTTTTTTGGGTTATGGGTCATAGATCATGGGTCATGGGTTATGGACTTTGGGTCATGGGTACCCAAATAGATACAATGTATCTAGACATTGGATCATGGTTATGGGTCATGGACCATGGATAATACCCAACATGACTTCATGCAAAATGTCATGAAATGGGTCATTGGTTATGGATCAAGCTCCATAGGTATGGGTCATGGATTTTGGGTTTTATCTAACTATATTCAATGTATCTAGTCAATGGGTCAAGTACTTAGATTTTTACCCATTACAATATATACTAAGTATATATAAGTACATATCCATATTATGTAAACACTAGTTGTTATACATACGCATTTCTATAAGTTGTAAACAATATTACTCGTTTAGTGTTTTATATGAAAATTTAAGTGTGTTAGTAAACTATTGGCTCAACCTATTTACGTATTTTATTTGTTTCGTTAAAATAATTTTACGTTTGTTATTGACAAAACATTAGAAGATCGTAAAATATAAATAAACGTTTTTACGGCTTATTTGTATTAAGAATCTCCCATTTTGTTGATGACAAAACATAAGATAATTTTAATGAAAAATAAAATTCATAAAAGTTTGAATTGAGTTTTACTCTCTTCTCCCCTTTTGTCAAAACAAAAGAGTGTCGAAAGAAACTAACACATTGTTTTTAAGAGAAAACGCCTTAGTGACGGAGTAAGTAATATGAAGCAAATGTGTTAAAAAGCTCTTAGACTAGGTCTAATATTAGAGAAGAGAATAATTCATTATTATGAACGTTTTCATTATCATAAACTAACTTAGCTAGGCCCCACGCCGGATGCTTCCTTTGTTGAGGGCGTCAAGTAATTAGGAAGACTAAGCAAATAGGAGTGTTTTGCAATTTTGTTTGCAAATGGTTTCGTAATGATTACTTGTGAAGAAAACCCTTTTGACGAACATGCTCCCTCTTTTGATGAGTGCTCCAATTTGATTTTGGATGTTCGCAAGACTTTCATCAATAACAAGACTTTTATGAGGACCATGAAGAGGAGCGTAAGAAATTAGAGACTTTCAAAAGTAATCGGCGATTTTCGAGTATTAATAGAAGCCACCAAGATTAATAAATCAAGTATCATGTAATCCTATGTTGAGCACATATATTAAATAAAAACCATCGATACCACAAGACCCACGTGAAGCCTTACATGTATTCGTAGGAAGAAAGTATTGCAAGTGTTTTTGCAATGTGTTGCTTTTTTGACAACCGCATGCATCGTTAATAAATAAAAATTAATACTCAACACACTTAATCATAATCAAATCGACACCAATAAACCTCAGAACTTAGATAAGCCCTGTGCTACCACTCCCTAGTAGGCTTTTCCCTACACCTAGGACCCCTTTAGACGCTACATCTTGGTGTCAAAGTCTTCATGTGTATATTGAAAATCTACAAAACAAAGGTTAGAAAACAAGTATATGATGCATAAATTCCTACAAATGAGACTCAAATTAGTAATAAAAAGGTTTATGTTGCACGGATCCCACGGTTCCTCCCTGGGAGGGATCCGTCTAGACCAAAGTGAGGGATCCATCTGCCTGTATACTCATGACAGCAATGTAGATGTAAAATGTGGTGTCAACATCAACAAGAGTTATATATTGAGATACTAAACATGTTTTCATAACCAATTAGCATACAACAAGTAATATCATTCAATAAAACGAGAGAAATGATATACATAGCTGATAACATCAAATAGTCCTGAATATTAAGTGTCAATTTCCCCCGATAATGCTTGTAATTTATATCATTTATATGGATTTACGCTTGTTTTCCATTGTTTTCCACTTTCAGGTAAATTACGAGCATTGTAACTAAAGAGACGCGGAATTGGAGAAATATCAAAAGATTTATCATAGTATGCTGACTTTGAAGAAGTTACGGCATAACTCATCTCTCACATTACGCCATAACTAAAGCGTGACTCAAAAAACCAACTCATCAGAAGGTTACGGCGTAACTCTCCCCAAAGACTACGACGTAACTATATTAGGTCAAATGAGGTTCCACGCCGCTGATAACTACGCCGTAACTATTTCACCAACTACGGCGTAACCAAGTAATATTGAAGATACGGTGTAAGCACTTATAAGGTTACGCCGTAACCAGCAGATCTAGTGCAAAATACGAAGAAATTGAATATTACGGCGTAACTCTTATATTAGTTACGCCGTAACCCAGATCTGGCCTATAAATATCCCACGATTTCCAGCATATCAAGGCATCCCATTCCATACACCACAACCAAAGAATGTGGGAAGAAGCCAAAGGCGTGTCTAGAGGAGCATATGGAGTCGCTCTAAAGGAGAAATCACTCCCCACAATAAGCATTAGCATTTTATCTTTTCTTTACTTTCGATTCATGTATTTTGTAACTTTGAATATTGAATTGATTTGTATGGTTAATATAAGCGGCTAAGCACCTCCGGTGCCGGCCTAGTTATGATTCCTTAATTGTTTTGTTTGCGTTTACATTACTTCCGATAATTATTTCTAAGTGTATGCATGCATAGTTTATTGGTAGCTACCCTTGTTTCGGTAGTTTTGAATGGCGGAAGAGGCTAGTTGCTTAGAGATATGACCAATGACCCTAAGTGAGTAGATCGAGACGGGAAGGGTAAGATATGACCAACCGACGACCCTTTTTACTTGTGCGATTTGACCAACTCGATCATCTAAAGTTGGATGAACTTAAGAATTAGGGGTGAGTGTTTAAGTTGCTAATGCCCGGCACTCACTATTATAAATCTAGCATGTAGTGGTACTTAATGACTCGGCTTAGGGACCAGAACAAAAGGACTTATGAGGGACACCGACTTCTCTGTGGTGGCATCTTTGTCGATAGGTTAGGCGAATTGACCAAATGTCGTCTTTTCGACTTTGACCCCACCAAGTAATTGGAAGTAAGTAGACGTAGACATTACTAGCTAGGAAGAATAACTAGGTTAGCACCACTCTCCTCTATTGATTAAACATTTGCCTTTTATCTGCTTTTATTTGATTTAGTAATTAATTAATTTATTCCTTATCGAAACCATTATTAAAATCTATGACACCTAGAATTAGTAATAATCCAACACACATAGCTCTTGGGATGACCTCGGTTTTTCCGAATACTACACTACACACGACCGGGTACACTGCTCGTTAGTGCATTAGGGTAGACCATATGTATAATGAGACTATATAAATACTAAAACCTGGTCAGTAAAACATGCATCAAGTTTCTGGCGCCACTGCCGGCGAGTTATATTAGGATTGCTATTAAGTCTTTCATTTTCGTTTTGTTTTAAACTTTTTTATATTTCTCACAATCATTATTCAAGTTTTTAAGTACCATGGAAGTTGTTAACATCGATGACCTCACTCTTGAGGAATATTTGGGATTGACAAGAGAAGAACAAGGGTCGGGTCTCGTAAGACCGGTGATTAGAGCAGATGTCCGTTTCGAAATTAAAGACCAATTTATGAGGGAGCTTCATGCTAACCCTTTTTCAGGAAACAAGGATGAGGATGCATATGAGCACGTTGAAAATGTCCTATACATCGCAAGCCTTTTCAACATTCGAGCGTGTCTCATGATGTGTTATGCTAAGGGTAATCCCATGACTCTCATCGAGCCGCCAAGATGGATTGAAAGATTTCCACGGGCAATTAATACGTGGGCTCTACTCAAGAAGCACTTCATTCAGAGGCATTGTCCATCGTTGAAGATTTCTAACCAGCTTTTGGAAATCCATAATTTTAAACAAGAAGACGATGAAACATTGTATCAAGCTTGGGATAGATACAACGATCTCCTTTACAAATGTCATACTCATGATTAATCAACGTAACTACAAGGCAGATGCTGGACTATCAAGGACCTATCCCGAACATGACTCTTACTCTTGCAATTGAAGCCATTCAAAAAATGGCTGATCATTCTCAAAAATGGCACGACGGAGGAAGCAAAAGAAATCAAAATGAAGTTTTGATCGGATTCCAAAGAATCGCTAGTAAAATTAAAAATCTAAGTCGAGATATGCTGAAATTCAGAGAAACCATTCATGCCATCCAAGTGGGTTGTGAAAGCTGTGGGGGAGGACATCTCACGAAAAATTGTCCTCACGTTGACGAAGAAAATATAATTGAAGAAGCAAAATATGGAGAAAATCAACCGTTCTACGGAGATAATCAAAATAATAACGAATATCGTGGAAATTACAACCGTGGGCCTTATGGAGAAAAAAGGCCCAACTTTGAAGAAACAATACAAAATTCTGAAAAGTTCATCCCGAAGCAAAAGAACAAGATAAATGGCTCGTGATTTTCGGATAACACAAATAAAAATCTCTCGTGCACGACGAAACCCTAAAAACCTTGAAACCATGATAGAAAAGCTCGGTGCTAAAATAGAGATGAGTAACATGGAGCCGAGATGGCCAAACCTATTGTTGGGTGCAATGTTGTTTTTGTTGATAATAATGAAGGAATTGATTAAGGAGTGCTATTCGACAATGAAAATTCGAAGGAGCGAATGTCGACAACCGTGATCGTTACGCCGTAACTATTTCCCGAGTTACGCGTAACTATGTCTCGTAAAGTTTAACCAGTCGAAAGCAATTCGTTTCCGGTTAAAGATATTAGTGCTAACGGGTTAGCCATTCCATGTTCAATTGGGGATTATGATATTTTGGGGATTGTAGATATTGGGTCTAGCATAAATATCATGCCTCTCTCCATATTTTTAACACTCAAATTGATTCATCTTTGGAATACGGATATCGTGATTGAGATGGCAGATAAGACCGAGGCTGTTCCGTTAGGAATTACCGGTGGAACTTGTGTAAAGGTTGATAAATTCTTTTTTTCCCCAGAATTTGTGGTTATGGATATGAAGAAAAACACAAAGGAACGTTTGATTCTTGGTAAACCGTTCCTCAACTCATTGGCATATTATGGTGATAGAATAGAATTTAAATTGTACAAAACCTTATGCCTTGAACCAGATACAATTTACTAAAGATTCACAGAGGATTGAATTAGATGATTCCGATAGGTTTCCGCCTTCATACTTTGGCCATTTACAGTGGGACCGAATCGGTGACAATGAAAGCAATGAGAAGAGATCCCACCTTCCGCACTCCGCCACGTTGTTACGGAAGACTTCACTGTTGTGTTCCTAATACTTGTTTAATTGATGGGACCCAAGTAACATTGCCCACGTGTTCCCCTTTTCAAAAACAATGCAACGGAGGAGGACATCATCTCATTAGAATGATTAAAGAGGTTGCGGAAGTTTGGTGGTGCTGGGAAGACAAAAAGCTTATAAAAAAAAAGTGGTTACAAGGGCATAATGTTTTTAGCGAATGGTTCACCGAGATTGATTGGACCATTCATTTTTGTGAACCAACTATCATGTCTGATGACTTCACCGTGGCATGGCCTACATGCAACCCCAAACGACTGATCTGCGATGGAGGAGAATTCCCTGAACCTAAATGGCTCAAACGCAAGGAATGGGCATGTTTTGACGAAGATAAGAGAAGCGAAGTAGGATACAGGGGAATCTCATTTGAAAATTGGTTACGAGTAAAGTTTGGATATGTTAAAATAAAATGAGAAGAAGAGGTTAAATTTCGTTGCGAGTGGGCACAAACTAATTTTTTGCAGAAAAGATACGCCATGACTCGGTTTATTTCTCCGCATGTTTGGGACCAGCCCTTTTCAAATAAAAATGGCATGGAGGAAGTTGGGCAAGCCCAAAGGCCCCCATACAGCCCCGTGGCTCTGAGTCTAACTTAAAGACTCGTAAATAAAGAAAAGTGCTCTTTCGGGAGACAACCCGAATTATCCTTTCTTTTATTTTGTTTCTATTTCGTAGGGTTTTGTGTTTTCTAACCATTTTGCGGTGAAACGAGGAAGTGATTCTTTGTGCTTTGTTGATCTAACCATGTTACGGCGTAACTCATCCCTCGTGATTACAACGTAACCAACCTTTTGCTTGAGAATTTTAGACGCATTACCACCACGGCGTAATACCATCTATGTGGTTACGCCAGAGCCACCGCTTTGCTGCTTATGTCAAGTTTTGCCATTACTGGCGTAACTCCCAAAAAGAGTTACGACGTAACCTTCCTCTACTTTACTTTTTTCAGTATAAAGCACAATAAGCTTTTATTAGTATTTTAAATGAACTTTGTGGGTATGTTCCATGTAAACCCTCACGAGATTTCTTTCGTCCACTGGGACACCAAGTGGTTTAAAAGGCTTGTTGCATATGCTAAATGCAACCGTGATTCCTACGAAAGTGAGTTAGGTTTGTTTTATTTTCATTTTTCTTTTAGAATTATGCTTGTCGGTAGTGTGATTTCGTGGATTGAAGTTTGTTCATGATGCTTATACTGAAGGCACGCCTCTTTTCGTGGGCCTTCTTTCTTGTGGAGCAAATTTCGGGAAGTTCTCGCCTAATTCTACATTTCTCTTCACCTTTATGTAACTCTTAGTACAAAGGGACTTTGTACAATTCAAGTGGGGAAACGGGAGTAGAATTATCTCTTGAACATTATTTTGCCCTCGTTTTTCTAGTTTATTTTGAAAAAATTATGCCATTTTTAAAATTTTGACATGTTTTTCTTAACCCAACTAGATTAAGCCTTAGCCGAGCACATACAACCCGTGATATTATATGGTGAGATTAACCTTATCCGTTTCCTATATTTTACCCCAAATCCACCAAATTATGAGTGTGCCGGTAGCTTGTAAACTTTAGAACTTGGCCTTTGCATCATTTCGAGACCATAGACGAGGTATGTTGAGTTAGCTCGATGTATTTGGAATTTTCAGTTTTGAAGGCAATATTATAGGATTATCACCCAAATAGCCTACCATTGTGTGTCTATCGATTAGTCATCTCGACTTCTAACCCCATGTGAAACCCTTTTGTTGCACTTACCTTTAGTGCAAGATACCCTAGATACACCCATCCGAGCCATTCCTTTCATTTTGTTAACCCAATATATTGTTTCGATACACCTATACACCTTAGCCTACCCCGTAGTCTTTATTTGTGATTGGGAAGTCATCATTAGCCTAAGTTCAAGGTTCAGTGGAAAGGTTCGAAATCACACTTTCGTCGATGACATATTCCCGAAGATCATTGAAGACCCCCAATTCCCATTGTTCATCTCAAGTGGGGATATTATGTTTAGTTATTATTGTTATGTTGAAAATAAATAAATAATTAAATAAAAGTGATTTGAAAAAAAGAAAAAAAAAAGTTGTTATGTTATTTGGTTATTGTAAAGTGCGATGTTATAAGCACTATGTTATGAGCTTTATAGATTTAGTATCGAGGAGGCCACCTCGGTCACATTCAAGATTGAGTTGGTAAATTTGCCACCAGTTGGAGAAAAGGTAGTGTGCCCATCACGACGCCCTCTAATGACACATTTACCTAGTATTTCATGATCTGGTTTTTTACTTCAAAGCTTGAACTTTGGCGGATGGTAAGTGGTGATGACTTGGTTATAGATTTAGACCACCGCTTGATTTTTATTTTACACCATTTATATATCCCATGTCTTATCCTACCTTTTAGTCATGAAGCGTATCTAGGTGATGCAAGAAGCAATCTTTGGTGTCTTGGCCATGGATTTGGTCATGTATCATTGATTTTGTCCACTTTACCGTGACATGTTAGTAATGACGAGTCACCCTTAACCTTTGTCGTGTCTACCCATATTGCCTTCAAGAATTGTTTAGTCCTTAACTCTAGTAGTAGAGATTTGTGTAACCGCCAAGCTTATGATAGAATACATGCTATGACTGTGCGATTGAGTGATCACCCCGAAATTGACACATAGAATAGTTGAGAGATTTGAGTGTTTCGTTCCCATTTCGTGAGGTGTTCGGATTTGTTTTTGTTAGGAATTAGAAATTCCAGGAATTAAAGAGTCGGTCACCTCAAGTATATGTAATCGTTAGAAAGCTCGTAGTCGTAGTTCATTTAAGTTAAGTAGTATTTAGTTAACAACACCGTGGAGGACTGGACGGTCTTTACCCATCAGATGCCCCGATCCACACCGATGTGTGGCGATTTATGTAAGACTATAAATACTCTCTACCTCCCAAGGTAGAGTTGGAGCTCATAATAATATCTTTCACTTTCTCTCACTAAGTTCCCTAAACCTCTAACTTTTCTCTCTAGAATTCCACTATACGCCACCTTGTTGTTATGGTTTGATGTGTATGTGAAAACTAATATCCTACAATTGGTATCAAGAGCCATGGTTAGATCATATCTTGCACATCCTTGGATTTCTAGTGGTTTTTAGGTGGTTTTTGAGTTTGAAAAATTTTAGTGGTTTTTGCATCATTTGGTTGATTTCTTGTGTTAAAGTTTGAATTTTGTTAGTACTTTTATGTTTAGAATCATCACAAGTGTTTAGGTTTTCATTTGGTAAGCTTGAATCATCTTGGTTGGGTTGTTTTTGGATTGAAAAGTGATGTTTATATGGTTTTTCTTGCTAGCGACTTAGCTCACGGACTATTTTCATCATAGCGACTTGCTTTACAAATTTGTAGCGAGTTACAGTTTTAGACCTAGCGAGTTAGATCTAGCGAGTTAAAGTACAAGTAGTGGACTCTCCACCACGAGTAGCGACAGTGGTAGCGACTTGGTCTCAGCGAGTTGCTCTTTAGCGACTTGCATCTTTGGCGACTTGAGTAGCTTAATCACGCCAAAATTTTGCTAGCGACTTGAGTGTTAGCGAGTTACTACTTAGCGACTTCACATCCGGCTAGCGACTTGGGACTCTAGCGACTTAGTGGTGTAGCTTAATTAAGTGTTAGCGACTTAGTGCATAATCTTCTAGCGACTTGAGTGATTGTTTACGGTTTTCTTGATTTAGTAAAACTCGTGAAAGAATCTATTTCCCGTTTAATCATAGAGTTATAAAATCTCGTATAACTGTTAACATGTCTACCAACGTTCTACCGTCATCTCCACTGCTGTCGAGGATGTTCAAGCGGTGGCTCGGATACTCGCCCACCCATGCTTGAGAATCGACTACGATTCTTGGGCTCAACGAATCGATTGTATTGCCTTGAAAGGAAAATGGTGTCAACATTCTCAAATCCATTGATGAAGGACCATATCGAGTTGAGACGACTAGAGACATACTTGATACTAATGAAGATGGTACTCACTGCTACGGAATGGATGCACCTAAGATGTATGATGAGCTTGATGATAAGGATAAAAAGAGATTTGATGCGATATCGTGGCTTCAAACATTGTTCTTCAAGGTCTTCCTAAAGACATCTACAAGTCGATCAATCATAACATCAAGCAAAGGCGCTTTGGGATAATGTTAAGATGCTTCTCTCGTGTTCGAAATTAACTATGGAAGAGATGAGAATCCTAACTCTATGACGAATTTGAGCACTTCAAAATGAAACCAGATGAGAATGTCAATGAGTACTATGTGAGATTTCATAAGTTGGTGAATGATATGAGAAACATCAAGATGACTATGCCTAACCTTCAGTTGAACTCAAAATTTGTGAACAATATGAATCCCGAATGGCACAAGTTTGTCACCTCTGTGAAGCTCACTAAAGGATTGAAGGATACAAACTATGAGCAACTCTATGCCTTCCTCCTTCAGAATGAGAGACATGCCATGTTTGAAAAGAGGATTCTTGATCGTTCAAAGGTCGTGGAGAAACAAGGTCACAAATGATTCAACCGCTTTCTTCACGATGATGGGACTTCCACCAATGATTCTCAAGTTGCACCCATGAAAGATGATAATCACAAACCCATTTCGATCCAAGGTTCAAGCAACCCGATGCAAATGTCATGGAACATTTCATCACTCAACTAACACTCATGGTTAAAGAGAACAGACACTTTCACCTCACACCAACAAACTCCACACCGCAATGAGATCCGAACCGCCCAATCTTCACAACCATGCTTTGATCGGAGATGGGAAAATTATGGGCAACCAGTTCAGAAAGACAAGATGATCGTGAGAAGAGGTGGGTGGGAGAGGTTATGTTGGCAACCGTAATCGAGGAAGAAATGGTAACCAAGGTCAAGCTAAGCCAATCAAATGTTATAACCGTGGTGGTGAAGGACACATTGAAGGAACTGCACATCTCCAAAGCGCCCACGAATCGCCGATTACTTGAGAGATAAGATGTCACCGCACAAGCTCGTGACAATGGTCTTGCTTTGATGAAGAGGAATTGTTGTTTCTTCTTGCCGAGGGCAATGCCAAGACCTATGATGCGATGTGGATGAGCAACCTATTCAGAGTTAGGTCACAATCATCGAATGCCTTTCAAGTCGCCGACCGTGATGCATACGACTCGATGTAGATGATGGACCCATCGCACACACAATTTTATGGCTAGCATTTCTCCAATGGTTTCTCCCAAGGTCTCTTCTTCACCACAAGTCGGCACATCCAAGGACAAACTCATCTCGAGGTATTAAAACTATACGATGATGTCGATGTGCAACAGATGCATGACAAAGTACAACCAACCGAACTTATTGAATCAAATGTTGAAAATATGGGTAATAACAATATTGTCCCATACGATCAATACGTGAAACAAAGTGAAAGTGAAGTTGTACCAAGTGATGCATCTTCGCAGTCAACAATGACTATGTCTTTGATGAATACACCGCATGTGCTCCCGATGATTCCGTAATTTCAACTAAATGCCTATAAGGAACGTGTTGTTATTTATGAACAACGTGCAAAATTTGAGTTGACCACCGTGAGCGTGAAATGGATGACCAAGTGAGTCTGATAATTAGAAAAGTAAGTTTAGAGAAGAAGTATTGAAACAAGAATTACATTCCTTGCAAGAAAACTTTCTAAAACAAATTAAGCAAAAACAAGAACTTCAAGAAAATGTGAAAATGCTTAAGCAAGAATTTAATGCAAAGGAATCAAAACTCTTGAGAGATTTTTCTAATCGAAAACTTTGAAAACAAACTTGAAAACAAGTTGTACATACAAGGAAACACCATTCAGATCGCTCACATGGTCACCAAACATCGAGTCTTAAGCGATAAGCATAGCATTCCCTTGTTGAGGAACCAAATCCAGAGGTAATTAAAAGGCTAGAAATGCTCATAAGGTGCTTTATGATGGTAATGAAATCCTTAAGCCTAGGCGAAACCTAGTTGCGTTGAGTGCACCGAGGAAGATAAGAAATCAAATGAAATCACTAGGAAAAGATGAATAAGAAACAAAATGATCCCAAATGCAAAGAGAAAACATAATTATCACTCCTCATGATTACAAGAAGGAAAACCGGATTTCCTTGAACAAGTTTAAGCCTCGAGACATTGTTGACTCCCGAACAAGTCTTACGGAAAAGGATTTAGATAAGCGAAGCGGAAAATATTGTTGAAACAAACCCTCCCTTTGGAAAATGCCTAGAGCGATCGTGTATCCTCCTAATACACCAATGCATCTTGTACCTAGAACAATTGCCACTAAAAGCAAGACATTAATTAGCCCATACGTTATATTTCAACTATTTGTTGATTTTGAGAAAACTTGCAAGAAAAGGATCACACCCACGGTATAATCAAGGAGAAAGGGTTTTGAACAAATGAAAGAATGTTATTTAATCGAGGTCATGCCCTTCTTTAAACTTCTAAAAGATCACTTTGAGAGTCTTAAAAGGGGATAGAAACCGATATTAAGGGAATGGAAAAGGAATTTGATGCAATGGTTGTTGAAGTTAGTGACTATGAGCGTGTAATCGAAATATAATGAGATTGGGAGAAAGAACTTGCATACATTAAATGAGAATCTTATTCGAATGTGTTGCTCAAGATGTGTTTTTCATCGCTTCAAATTGCTCTATTAATGCTTCCAAATTTCATGAACTATCTGGCCCCTGAAAGTCTCCCATGATCGTGTCATTGAGCTTGAAAAACTAATTCTAAACTAAACGAGAAAATTGAGCTGGATGATCACGACAATTTCGTTAAACATTTTTCTAAACTAGAAGTTGAGCATTTTAATTTACAACTAAAATATCAACATCTTAAAGAAAATGTCAAAACTTCAAATGTCAAGACATCTTGGATGCTCCGTAGTTTGATGCGTTTTCAAATTAACAAACGTGATGAATGATTCAAGCTCGGTGCAACACGATCGAAAGTTGAAAGCCCAAATCTCTCAATTAAAGGGTCAAACGAACAATATGACAGCTCCCAAATGCCTCCTCCTTTAGATTCTCGAATTCTCAAACGTTTCATCTTCAAAACCTAGTAAATGCTTTACAAAAGGAAAACGAAAGTTTTCTAGAAGAAAATGAAAAGGTTAAACGTCATTTCAATGAGTTATTTGAATCAATTAAAGTCACTCATAACAAAAACAACGAACAAATAGCTTCATTGCAAAGGAAATTGAGAATCAAGAGTCGTGTAAAAGGAAAATGCCAATGACCAATGGGGAGAATGGTGTATCAAAGGTTCACTCTTGTAATAAATATACTTTGTGCGTGACTTATGTCCCTCCTCATCTAAGGAACAACAAACTTGCTATTCAAACATACTTCTCATCCCTTAAGGATTGCCTAGAATGTCTGCGTGAGATTGTTGAAGAGGATAAGTTAGAGAAACCTCATGATAATGCAATTGGACATGCATGCTTATATGCCAAACGATCTCAAGAAATCTTAGAATGCTTGATCACAATATGCCCAAAGTCATTAGGTGAGAGAGTTAATCCTTTGATTCCATGCTTGATGCCTAATGCCAAGTATGATATGCACTCGATTCCCAATGTTTTGAATGTGAACCGTAGTGTACCTTTAAGGGTTTGATTCTAGATTTGTCAATGCTAAGAAAGAGAACTCAAGTGTGCCTTCTAGAGTACAAATCTCAAGTACCTCTAGTGATAAGAATGTGAAACTTAGTGCACTGCATGTAGTTCGGATCCCAAGACATCTAAGCAGGTGGTGCAAAGAGTAGTAAAACAAACTAATGTTCCCATTCCTCTACGGAGTAATCGGTGACATTAAAGGGAGCAAAGTCAAAGTCTCAAGACAATACAAGGAATGATAGGACCTTGCAAGCTAAGAATGTGCCTTTGGAAAAGAGTAGAAGAACAATCTAGGAACTTTAAGTTTGAATCGAATAAAACGAATCGTGTTGATTCTAGTATTAGCCATAGGCGCATCTTGTAATTAATTCGATTCGATACTATTTGCAAACCGTAATCGATGTCCGCTTGAATTTCATTTCTAATCATGAATGTGGTGTTAATGGTCCGCCTAATGATGTTAATTGTCCATTTCATATTGTTAATGCTAAAATTCATGCTAAGAAGGCTAAAAGGCAAAACGAAAGAAAGTTAGAAAACGGTGGAAACCCGGGAAGAACATTCAAGAAAATAGGCTTCTATTGGATACCTGCTGGTCATAAGACTAATCGATAATGCCCACTAGAAAATGGATGCCTCTTGGTAGAACTATTCCTTTAAGAAGTGATCACACCGTGAAGCAGCTAATATCTGAGACACTAGTATCGCATCTATTCACAATGATTCCATTGCCTCACTTTCGATATGAATGCTTCTATTTCGATGTGGGTGTTCCAACCATTGTAACTAACCAAATGGAACCCATTCTTGCATGGGATCCCAATTATCCGATTATCCATTCTTGTCTCGTGTTCAACCGCAGATCGCTCAAATCGCTCGTGGTACCGGACTCAGTCGCTCCAAGCATATGATTTGGAGACCGGTCGCATGCTCATGAACTTTGTGAGCAAATTCATCGGGATCGTTAGATTTGGTAATGATAATTTCGGTGCTATTATGGGTTATGGAGATTATGTTGATGGTGATAGTGTCATCTCTAGAGTGTATTATGTGGAAGGTTTAGGTCATAATCTGCTCTCTGTTGGTCAATTACGTGATTCCGATCTAGAAGTAGCCTTGAGAAAACATACCGCTTTGTTAGAGATCTTAATGGTAAGGAAGCTGTTAAAAGGAACTCGTGGCTCAAATCTTTACACCATCTCTATCGATGACATGATGAGGGCCTCTCCAATCTGCTTGTTATCAAAGGCTTCAAAAACAAAGTCATGGTTATGGCATCGTCGTCTCAATCACTTGAACTTCGGCACCATCAACGATCTTTCCAGAAAAGACTTAGTTGTAGGTTTACCTAGACTAAAGTATGAAAAGGACCATCTTTGTTCAGCATGTCAATTGGGAAAAAGCAAGAAGTATGCCCATAAACCCAAACCTACTAACTCGTCACACGAAGTTCTTCATATGATTCATATGGATTTATGTGGACCTATGAGGTGCGAATATCTTTGGGAAGAAATATGTGTTAGTTGTGGTTGATGATTACTCTAGATTCACCGGTCAAGTTCTTAGGACAAAGGATGAAACTCCGATATCATCATCAAACTCATCAAACAAATTGCAGTTCGACTAAACAAAACCGCCGTAATTATCGAATGCACAATGGAACCGAGTTTGTCAACAAACAACTTAGTGAATTCTATGAAAGCGTTGGAATCGACCATCAAAGAAGTGTTCCACGAACCCCTCAACGTAACGGTGTAGTTGAAAGACTAAATCGTACTCTTGTTGAAGCCGCTAGAACAATCTTCGATATACTCAAAGGTTCCAATGTTTCTCCGGGTGAAGCAATTGCCACCGCATGCTACACACAAAATCGTTCCTCGATTCACACTGCTCATGGAAAACTCCATATGAACTTGTCCACAATGAAAACCTAATCTATCTTTCCTTCGTGTGTTTGGTGCATTGTGCTATCCAACTAATGAGGGTCAAGACTTAGGCAAACTTAGGCCAAAGTCGACATTGGAGTATTTGTAGGATATGCATCAAACAAAAGGGATACCGAATCTACAACAAAAGAACCCGAAATATCATGGAAACAATTCACGTTACGTTTGATGAGTGACCGGTCAAATGGCTCTGGACACTCCGACTCGGGACCCGTGACTTCAAAAGCAGTCCCATTGGATCATCTCTTGTTCCAAACTCCTCTCAAGAAACTCTATATGTACCTCCATCCAAGATGATGTAAAGAAATTGTTTGATCCTATGTTTGATGAACTGTATGATTCAATTACTAATGAGGTGTTGATCCCTACAACAGAGGATGCTCATATTCCGGTGAATGAAGTCAATCCTTGGCCTCAATATCTTTAAGTCAAGAAGCACTGTCTGCCGATCCTTGATCTCATCAAGAAATCATCTTTCTTCAAATGTACATCATGGAAATGTTTCGCATCAATGATGAAGTTAATCCCTTTGCTACTCCTCGAAGATGCTCCATTTGAAAACATATTTGCTACTCTGAATCATCATCGTAACCATCTTCTTCAGAGACATCGACTCGCCTACCTCGCCTCAACAACCGCCACATGAACACCTCGTAAAATGGACTCACGATCATCCATTAGACAACATCATTGGAAATCCTCTCGTCTGTATCAACCCGGAAACAACTTGCAACCGATGCCTTATGGTGTTTCTTCAACTCCGCACTATCTAAGATCGAACCAAAAGATGTTAAACCGCCATGAATGAAGATAGTCGGTTCAATGCCATGCAAGATGAAATTCATGAGTTTGATCGTCTTGATGTATGGGAGTTAGTACCGCCTCGATCGTGCTATGATTATAGCTCTCAAATGGATCTTCAAAGTAAAACTTGATGAGCATGGTGATGTGTTAAAGAACAAGGCTCGATTAGTTGCTAAAGGATATCGCCAAGAGGAGGGTATAGACTTTGAAGAATCTTTTGCTCCGATTGCTCAAGCGAGGCAATCGAATCTTTCGCTAATGTTGCTAGTAAGAACATGGTAGTATACGCCGCCAACTCAAGGATTTGTGAATCAAGAGCATCCTACCACGCTTATCGTTTGAAGAAGGCTCTTTACGGTTTAAAGCAAGCTCCAAGGGCATGGTATGATACACCGTCAAAGTTTCTTCTATCAACCGGATTCATCAAAGGAGCGATTGATCCTACATTGTTCACCGAAGTCGTGCAAACATTTAATTCATGTTCAAATTTATGTTGATGATATTATTTTGCCTCGATGCACTCCAATGGAATGTGATCGTTTTCAAATGAAATGAGTTCAAAGTTTCAAATGTCAATGATGGGACAAATGTCATTTTCCAGGATTACAAATTTCACAAAGTCCGGAGGCATTTTCATAAATCAATCTAAATATGCAATGTAGATTTTAAAGAAATTTGAATTTGATTCAGTGACCCTCGCTGACACCCTATGATTGACCGAACCAAACTAGATGAGGACCACTCGGGGATCATGATTGACCAAACAAAATATCGTAGTATGATTGGATCCACGATGTACCTCATGCCTAGTAGACCAGACATCTTTTCATTGCTTGCATGTGTGCTAGATACCGTGCTAAGCCTACTAAAAGCACCTTGAAGCGGTTAAACGGTCTTCGGTATCTCCAAGGAACCATCAATATGGGACTTTGGTACCCAAAAGACACCGGTATGTCACTAACAAAGATATGCGCATGCGAGATCATGCAGTGGTGTCAAGATACTCGTCAAGCGTCATGAGGTGCTCGGTTTTGGGTGATAAGCTTGTGAGCTGGTCTTCAAAGAAGCAAATGAGTACTTCTATTTCCTCTCTGAGGTTGAATACATAGCCATGTCATCTTGTTGTGCTCAAATCTTATGGATGAGATCTCAATTATCCGACTATGGCTTTGAATTCAACAAAATCCTCCGCATTGTGATAATAAAGTGCTATTGCTCTCTCATGCAACAACGTTCAACACTCAAGAGCAAAACATATCGACATTCGACATCATTTCATCGGGGAACAAGTTGAAAAAGGTGTGGTGGAACTATATTTTGTGAGGTCCGAATATCGCTAGCGAGACATCTTCACCAAAGCTCTTCCAAGAGAACGTTTTGAGTTTATTCTTCCACGACTTGGCTTGAAAAGCCTTCAACCGAAACTCTCAAACGTCTTCAGGAGGAAGACGAGGAGTAAAAGGCTTCCTTCATCTATCTCTTGTAAATATTTATTCGAAAATCAAACAGAAAAATATAAAACTTTCAAAATCCATAAAAATTTGAAAAATTCGAAAAATCTTCAAAAAAAAATATATTGTCATTTTGTCATGTTTCTCTTGATTTGATAATATCTACGGTCTTGGTGCTGTCATTCAAAGAATGACACGGGACTTTAGATGTTCGAATTCTTAAAAAAAAAAAAAAAAAAAAAAAATTGAGAGAAAGTGAAATGGTTTATTGTCATTTTCGAGCAATAACCCGTTTTAAAAGAAAGAACGAGCCATGTTCTATCATGTTTTCAAAATTCCATGCTCGATTCTATAAACATTTATCTACCGAAAACTAAATGCTTTGAAAAATAACTCGATCTCTATTTTTGATAATCATCGGGACTTATATGTCAAAATCTTTATCTCTCAATCAACAACCTATGTCATTGATTGAGGGGAGAATGATTTCAATTAAATTAAAAGTTATTTGGCATTAAATTGTTTTCAAAAGATTTACATGCATGTTTTATCAATGGAGTTTAAAGTCTTAAAATCCGATCCTTATCGCTTAAAACGCTTTCATAATCAAGTCACAATTCCCTTAAAAGCTTTCAAAATCAATTTAAATCAATAAGAGATCACAAATCTCAAATGATTTGATAATTGTGATCGGGGAGAATGTGTGATTTAAATTGGATTTAAAGCGATAATTGGTAAATGGTTTCAAAAGGATGTACATGCTGTCCTTCCCACATGTGACAAACGATTTCAAATTTTCAATGCACATGTTGAGGGGAGCATCTATCTTAAAACCTATGATTTGAAACATGATCATTTATCTCATATGCAGGTTCCTCTAGTATGTGCAAAACTCTTTTCAAACCTCGAGGCACATATGAGGGGAGCAAACTATGGAAACCTCAACCTTCCCGAAATGCTTTATCTACTTGATTTGATCAAGGAAGTGATGTTGATATCTTTTAGAAAATGGTAATCAAAGAAGTTAATTCTTTCTCTTGCCTCCGTGCAAAACATTTTCTAATACTTGATGCACATGTTGAGGGGAGTTCTCGTTTAAAATATCAAAAACAATTCGGTACAAAATGCTTTGATAATATATCACAAGTATCCGAATTGATTTTCAATTGGTTCCAATGGCGGATGAACAATACCAAATAGACCGACCAACTTTACTTTATATGCGGTGATATAAGGATGATAAGGTTAGGTATGTGTTCCCATGATCCGCCGAATCCGGAGGGATCTCACCAGGACAATCCACTAGTTAGTGTAGAAGTCCTTAGGTATGATGATAAAAGGAGAAAAATGAGATATGGGAAGAGTGCGGACTAAGACCGAGCTAATCTTGGAATAAACCCAACAAGGTTCTAGCTATGAAGTCTCGTAAGCACCGAAAGGGTTGAAGAATTAAAAAGAATTGAATGAGGAAAGGGTGAAAACAAATAGCCCTCCATTTATTCAACCTTAGGGCGTAAACGGGTTCACTTCATATGCTACCGATGGTAACATCGTATTGAAGACAAGACGTCATGGACCCAAAGGACGATCGCACTTCAACTTTCCAAACCACTCAAGTTCCTCTTAAAGGGCTTGTTTCATTCTCACGGGAACCGACATTATCTATCGACTTTCTCTTAGAGATTGTTGATATTGAAGAAGGAGACCCTCTCCCTAGTCTCCGCATAGGATCCAAATATGCACAAATTGAGTCTAGAGCCACGAGATCATCAATAAATCTCATTAGGACACTTTCAATGAAGACTCTGCTTCACACAATGTGGAAAGAGAGAATATATCTTGAGTCCCACGCATTATCCTTGTGGTATTGCGTAACATCCGAGTGATGTGTTAACATATTCACAATGAAGATGGAAAGCCTTCGGAGCCAACATGAACAAGCTCCTGGTAGGTGGCATGTGAGATCTATTATATAGATCAACCATGTGACAACCGAACGAAACAATGGGCGATTCAATCTCTTGAATCAATCTGGTTCGAGTTATGGATTGACGGATACCTTTGAAAAACCGGTCTTTGTGCTTAAAACTCTTTCCTTTAGCACATCGACCGTGTACTCATTTTCAAACCAAAGGTGTTTTTATGATTGATAATTGATTTTCAATAAAACCTTCGTTGTATTGCAAAAACAATTTCTATTGAGCAATACACGATTGTTTTTCAAATCTCTTTCATCAATCGGTGGACTTAAAATTATTGGTTCACTCACTCCGTGTTGTCTTCTTTGAGACGTTTCGGTTTGAGAACAAACTAGACCAGTGAAACCTCGTTAAGGAAATTCTTTGGAATTATACATGATCACAGCAGTACTTGTAATTGATCAACGGGAACCGTGGGCGTGTACCTCAATTCAACGAAAGTGATCAAAGACACTTCGTGCGATTTATTGCTAGCTGTTGTATGCGTGTGCACGCCCGACGCTTGCGGTGATCGTAATGAAGCGGTCAATCCATAGCCGCATGCTCACTTAACACATTCAACTCAAAAGAAATCATGATTAGTGCATCAATGACTTTGATATTTTCACTCCATGCTTCGCTACTGCGCCAATATCATGATTCATCAAATGCTTCCGCCACTCGATGAGAAGATATCATAAACCGAATGTGAGCATGTCGGTCCTAAAGTCACAACATCACATAATACCAACACCACAAAGGATGTCTCGAGATTTTTGATTGTCGATGATCTCAAAAGATGGCTCAAAATTATTATCACGTGGATCAAGAAAAGACCTCCACTTGAAGTGACCAAACATGCAATGTGAAGAATCAATGACTACGAGCTTAGGAGCAAAGGACTACATCAAGAATGCAAGATCAATTGTTAATGTAATATCTATTTGTATTCAATGTAATTTTGGTACATGATTGAGGTGACCTCCTTAGGGGAGATTGTTAGGAATTAGAAATTCCGGGAATTAAAGAGTCGGTCACCTCAAGTATATGTAATCGTTAGAAAGCTCGTAGTCGTAGTTCATTTAAGTTAAGTAGTATTTAGTTAAGTAACACCGTGGAGGACGGACGGGTCTTTACCCACTGTATGCCACGATCCATAGCCCGATGTGTGGCGATTTATGTAAGACTATAAATACTCTACCTCCCAGGTAGAGAGTTGGAGCTCATCATAATATCTTTCACTTTCTCTCACTAAGTTCCCTAAACCTCTAACTTTCTCTCTAGAATTCCACTTATACGCCACCTTGTTGTTATGGTTTGATGTGTATGTGAAAACTAATATCCTACGCTTTTATTCTAGCATAAAGGATTTGTAAACTTATATTTTCCAGGTTTTGGGAGATATCTTTTTAGGAATCTTTCTAATAAGGTCTACTTGAGGGCAAGTAGAGTTCAAGTGGGGGGATATTTGTTACGCGTAGACCAGACCCAGACCACAACAACGCATACCATTATACCAAAACAACACGACTTCAGTTTCAAGACCATCATCAGTCCTTGGTTTTTAGATGAACGAAAATGGAAAAAACTCGAAGTAGTATCAATCAAAACCAAAAACAAATCCAACTCCAACATTCAATCAACATCTATCCTAACTCTTCACCTATCTCAGTCAACACTTCATCACCTCTACTCCAATCATCTAACAAAAACGTAATTAAATGCAAAAGATCTCAGAAACGGGTTCCATTTCAATCTTTCTATAGATTTTTTGTTGAACCCTCATCTTCACAGATCTAATCTGGTGAAGTCACGCTTCAATTATTATCCGATTCTACAAGGAATAAAAGTTAACAAGGGTGTTAATTTTATTTCCTCAGATCGTTCATGACCATCAAATGAAAAACAAAGATAACCCTACCTTAGACCCAAGAAGGATCTTGAAGTTATTCTGATCATGCATCTCGTATAGAAAGAAGTTGGGTATGGTTAAGCTTGTATTTGTGTTGATTCGGATTTGATTTTGTCGAGTGATATGAGATTAGATAAGATGAGAGGAGATTGTGACTGGTTTCGTTGATCTGATCTGAGATGAGAAGTTTATGTGGTAGGCGTATCACAATGTGTGATATTTTAGGTTTAGGTCTAATACTGATATATGCTTTATATAACCGGTTATACAATTTCTGTGAGCATATATTAGACCTCGTGGAATGTTGGATTCATGGGCCGAGCATCAAATCTCTTATTGGGCTATATTCATTAGTGAGATGATGGATTGCAATATGAGATGATATGATGGGCCAACTCATTTGCATTGACTAAAGAAAAATGCTATCCGAATTATTTTGGCTACAATTTGTTTTGGATAATATTTGGTACATTGATTGGTATGTTGGTATGATATATTTTCACGGAGGATACACGTTCACGGCGAAAGTTTTTCAATGATATCAAATGTGACCACGAAGATGATCCTTTATCATTTATTTGGGTGTGAAGTGACGTTTGACGGGCGCGTATACTTATTTCATCTTCTTTCTTTCTTCCCTTCCGCGAAGATGACTTGTCCGGACAAATATGTTGAGTGTGATGAAGACTTGCTATCTAGTTACTTTTGTGATTCTTTTCTCTTAACCCATAAAGTAGCTATCACTTGATTGTCTCATGAGTTGAGGATACGCCAAGAGGTTTTGTACATTGGGTACACCGTTCTTTTCACAAGGATAGTACAAGCTTAAGTAATCATCAGGAGATTTGACTTCATTCTCAAGTTCGTCATATTGGGTTATCTTCACATGTGGTTACTACTGATGACCGTTGAATTTTGATGTGGGGTTGAGATGAGTTAGACAATTTAAAATGGTATTGTTCATCGACATCTTCTCACAGGGTGATTTGATTTATGATAGAATGCTTCCGTTCATGCTTCAAGTACACAATTGTATGCTAATTCCGATAAATCGTAACCATCAAGGAGAGAAATGTGTACATTATGGGCTGATTTGATATATGCAAGATAACCGGAATGCATTTGGTGAGATGAAGATGTTGATATATTATTCTCCGAATGGACAATCTTGAAGAAGGTCGAGTTGATGATCTTTTCTACATTTCATTGCGTGTTAGAAGACTAAAGAAGGTTCTAATTTAATTATCAAAAGACTTCTTGAATTCGAAATTCATCGAAAGGTTGTCGGTTTGGGGAGAGCACTAATTAGGGGAGAGCAAATGGGCGATTTAATCCCTAATTAGATTTGCTCGCATTGTTCTTCTGCAAGTAAAGAGATGGCGGTGAGAAGATTCATGAAGTTTGAAGACTGTGAAGACACTCTTGGAGCTCTTTGCGCTTATGTTTTGTATTTGATTTTGCTTGTAGAACATTGTAAGCAACTCCGTATGACATCACTTGGGAGAGATTGTTAGCCTCGCTAAAGTGAAGTCATTACGGGAATTGCATTAGTTTCTTTCTTTACTCATTCACAAGGACTAGTTTAGTCATTTGTGCTAAGTTAGGCTTGTTGAAGTATAAATACCCCTCCTAGTCCCAACTAGGAGGGTAGGAAGTTCACATTTTGTAAAGAAGTGTGTGTGGTTTCTTCTTCTTCTCTCTAGAAACACACACATCTTCCCTTTTCTTCAATCTAAATAATACCATGTCTTTCTCATTCTTTGAGCTTCCCCGACCCCCCGAACCACATGAATCATATGTTTAAACGATCCTACAATTGGTATAACAAGCGAGGTTGTGTATTTTTTTATCGATTTGTGTGGTTTTGTATAAGTTTTTGGCTGTTTTTACTCATATTTTCAGATCTGGAAAATTTTTTTTCCGTATATTTTGGTAAACAGTTTCTTGAAACTTTATGTGTATCTTTTCTTTGGTCAAAAAAGTCATATGGTCGGTCAAAGTTATCAACATCTGGTTTTGTGTCTCTTATGTCCAAAACAGGATATTGTATCATCATCTTTTATGACTTTTTAGTACCAAATATGTGAAGTTTATTTGGGGTCAAACCGTCAGTTTCTATGGTCATATGGGTCAAAAAGAAAAGCTTTTATGCTTTTATGGGTTTTTGTATGAAGATGGACGGAGAAAGTGGTCGGAAAAACTCGCCGGAAAAAAGTCAACTGGGTCAAAACCCTAGTTTTCTACGCATAAGGATTATCTACGGTGAAAGTTACGCGTAACTGTGAAGTTACGCGTAAGGAATGTGTTACGCGTATGCTCTTACGCATAAGCCTAGGCTTTTACGAGTAAGGTTACGCGATAAGCATAACGTTACGCTGTAGGCTACGATAAGGACCAAAACTGCTTTTCTGGCGTAAGAAATTATTTAGCGAAATGGAAAAATGTTACGTAAAATTGACCATGACCACAACATACCAAATACCATGTCACGACCTCGGTTCCATCTTACATCATCGGTCCATGATAAAAAGTAAAAGCAGATTCGAATCCAATACATCTAACCCAACATCCATTCCAAATCCCTTCACATCAACTTCAATCACTCCTCAACTCTCAATCATCCATGACTCATACAAAAAGAAATACATATCAATCTCAGATTCGATTCAAGTTCTTTTGTAATCTTTTAAAGATTATTTCAATTGAATCAATTTCATCATCGATCTTATTGTGATATTATTCGAAGACAAAGAAAGAGTATAACAACCATGTTATCTCGTTTCTTTTATTTCGTTCATGAATGGAAAAGAAAACGTAAAGAATATCACATTAAAAACCTCACCCGAGACCCAATTAGGATCTTGAAGCCTCATAAGACGCGTTCTTGATGCGTACTACAATGAAAATAACAAGGTAACGGTGCGGTTGAGTATGAGTTGGTGATGATTCGATTTATATGAGTTGTGTGAGATGAAAATATTTGATATTCGCTTTCTTCAGTTTTGATTGAGACTGAAATGAGGGGAGAGATTTAAGATGAGTTGGGTGAGAGGCGTATGTGAAATGGGGGCGTATCACAAGTGTGATATTTAGGGTTAGGGTATGTCAAGTTCTCTAATATATCCGGTTATGTATGATTGGACGTGGGCCTCACATTTATGGGCATTGAGACTAATTCGTGGACTGGGCCTCATATATTGGATGTAATCGTGGGCCTGAGGAATACTGGCATTAGACATGAGCTTCACGGGGTCATTTAGAAAATCTTGTTGTCCGAATTTTTATCACAAATTTTGGATACAAAATTTTTAATTCATGGTTGGTATGGTAAATTTCACGGAGGGATACATGTTCACGGCTAAAGTTTTCGATGAATTTTAACGTGACCACGAAGATGACTCTTTATTATTTATTTGGGTGTGAAGTGGCGTTTGACGGTAGCAGTATACTTATTTCATCTTCTTTCTTTCTTCCTTCCGCCAAGATGACTTGTCCGGACAAATATGTTGAGTGTGATGAAGACTTGCTATCTAGTTACTTTTGTGATTCTTTCTCTTAACCCACAAAGTAGCTATCACTTCGGTGTCTCACGTAGTTGAGGATACGCCAAGAGGTTTTGTACATTAGGTACACGCTCTTTTCACAAGGATAGTACAAGCTTAAGTAATCGGTCCGGAGATTTGACTTCATTCTCAAGTTCGTCATATTGGGTTATCTTCACATGTGGTTACTCTGAGATGACCGTTGAATTTTGATACAGGGGTTGAGATGAGTTAGACAATTTAAAATGGTATTGTTCATCGACATCTTCTCACGGGCTGATTTGATTTATGATAGAATGCTTCCAGTTCATGCTCAAGTATTAATTGTATCTTTGATTCGATAAATCGTAACCATCAAGGGAGAGAAATGTACATTATGGGCTGATTTGATATATGAAAGATAACTCGAATGCATTTGGTGAGATGAAGATGTTGATATATTATTCCCCGAATGGACAATCTTGAAGAAGGTCAAGTTACGTCTTTTCTACATTTTCCGCATGCGTGTTAGAAGACTAAAGACGGTTCTAATTTAATTATCAAAAGACTTCTTCGAATTCGTGAAATTCATCGAAAGGTTGTCATTTGGGGAGAGCACTAATTAGGGGAGAGCAAAAGGTCGATTTAATCCTAATTAGATTTGCTCATATTGTTCTTCCGCAAGTAAAGAGATGGCGGTGAGAAGATTCATGAAGTTTGAAGACTATGAAGACACTCTTGGAGCTGCTGCGCTTATGTTTTGTATTTGATTTTGCTTGTAGGGAACATTAGAAACTCCGTATGACATCACTTGGGAGAGATTGTTAGCCTCGCTAAAGTGAAGTCATTACGGAATTGCATTAGTTTCTTTCTTTACTCATTCACAAGGACTAGTTTAGTCAATTGTGCTAAGTTAGACTTGTCTAAGATATATACCCTCCTAGTCCCAACTAGGAGGGTAGGAAGTTCATTTTGTAAAGAAGTGTGTGTGTTTTCTTCTTCTTCTCTCTAGAAACACACACATCTTCCCTTTACTTTAATCTAAATAATACCATGTCTTATTCATTCTTTGAGCTTCCCCGACCCCCCGAACCACATGAATCTCAAGTTTTATCGGTCCTACAATATTTGATACCATCAAATAGTCCTGAATATTAAGTGTCAATTTCCCCCGATAATGCTTGTAATTTATATCATTTATATGGATTGACGCTTGTTTTCCATTGTTTTCCACTTTCAGATAAATTACGAGCATTGGAGCTAAAGAGACGCGGAATTGGAGAAATATCAAAAGATTTATCATACTATGCTGACTTTGAAGAAGTTACGGTGTAACTCATCTCTCACTTTATGCCGTAACTAAAGCGTGACTCAGAAAACCAACTCATCAGAAGGTTACGGCGTAACTCTCCCCAAAGACTACGACGTAACTATATTAGGTCAAATGAGGTTCCATGCCGCTAATAACTACGCCATAACTATTTCACCAACTACGGCGTAACCAAGTAATATTGAAGATACGGCGTAACCACTTATAAGGTTACGCCGTAACCAGCAAATCTAGTGCAAAATACGAAGAAATTGAAGATTACGGCGTAACTCTTATATTAGTTACGCCGTAACCCAGATTTGGCCTATAAATACCCCACGATTTTCAGCATTTCAAGGCATCCCATTCCACACACCACAACCAAAGAACGTGGGAAGAAGCCAAAGGCAGGTCTAGAGGAGCATACGGAGCTGTCTCCAAGGGAGAAATCACTCCCCTACGATAAGCATTAGCATTTTATCTTTTCTTTACTTTCGATTCATGTATTTCGTAACTTTGAATATTGAATTGATTTGTATGGTTAATATAAGCGGCTAAGCACCTCTTGGTGTTGGCCTAGTTATGATTCCTTAATTGTTTTGTTTGCGTTTACATTACTTTCTTATAATTATTTCTAAGTGTATGCATGCATAGTTTATTGGTTGCTACCCTTGTTTCGGTAGTTTTGAATGGCGGTAGAGGCTAGTTGCTTAGGAGATATGACCAAGTGACCCTAAGTGAGTAGGCGAGACGAGAAGGGTAAGATATGACCAACCCACGACCCCTTTCTACTTGTGCGATTTGACCAACCGATCACCTACCGCTTGTATGAACTTAAGAATTAGGGGTGAGTGTTTAAGTTGCTAACGCCGGGCACTCACTATTAAAATCTAGCATGTAGCGGTACTTAATGACTCGCTTGGGGACCGGGAACAAAAGGACTTATGAGGGGACACCTAACTTCTCCTGTGGTGGCATCTTTCGATAGGTTAGGCGAATTGACCAAATGCTGTCCTCTCAACTTTGACCCCACCAAGTAATTGGAGTAAGTAGACGTAGACATTACTAGCTAGGAAGAATAACTAGGTTAGCACCACTCTCCTCTATTGATTAAACCTTTGCCTTTTATTTGCTTTTATCTGTTTTAGTAATTAATTAATTAATTCCTTATCGAAACCATTATTAAAATCTGTGACACCTAGACTTAGTAATAATCCAACACACATAGCTCTTGGGACGACCTCGGTTTTACCGAATACTACACTACACACGACCGGGTACACTGCCCGTTAGTGCATTAGGTAGACCATAGGTATAACGAGACTATATAAATATTAAAACACCGTCAAGAAAACCTGCATCAATAACTCTAAAACTAAGAAAATTATCTAAACATGAAGTATGATTCCTAATCAATCTAAGTTAAGCTTAAGACTAGAATCCTTAAGCTCAAGAATGTTTAGTTTTGTTGACCTCATCGAAATGTTCGAGAAGGTGATAACACTTGAAACGAAGCTTGTCACGTAGTTCATGTACTAAGCCTTCAACATGTTGACAATGATAACAATCTTTGTCATGGCTCGGGAATGGTGGTGGTAGAAATGGAATGGCTTGATGTGGGAAGTTGGAGAAAGAAGGTGGAGGATCCATACAAGATGGAGTGATTTGTGGAGGCACATTTGGAGGTGGCTCAACTAAAGGTGATAGTGGTGGAATGTATGTCAAGGATGGTGGTAGAGAGGTATCTACTTCCATGTGATCGGGTGGTTGACTTTGATGATTCCTCATAATCCAAAAGGGACTATTCAATGGTGATGGAGAAAAGGATACCAGAGCTAGTGTTGTTTCAACACCATGGTTTTGTTGTTGCGCTAATCTCTCATTTGAGGAGAATGTTGGCAATGGTGGAGTTTGAGATGGCCTAGAAGGCAAGTCCTCTAAATTGTAGAGGTGTGGAGATGAAAGTGGAGTGGTGAATGATATGGCTCTAGGCACTAAGGGTGATGGTTTAGTGGAAATAGGCGTGTTTGGTTTAGGAGGTATTGTGGTGTTTGGCAAGGGTAGTTTTGTAGGAACAATCCTTTTGGGGATTGGTTTGATTGGTTGAGTTGGTTGAGAGGGAATTCTAGCATTTGTGGTCTTAATGGGTGATGATTCGGTTGAAGAGATTTCATGAACAACCCGAGCAAGTTTCTTGGGTGGTCCTTTGGCGGATGAGTTAGCACTAGGAGCTTTCCTCATGATTGAAATGATAAATGGATAGTGAAATAGAGGCTTTTAGTTGCTGATAATGATGTTATGGATGGTGACTTAGAGGTACTAACAAAGGAGTTTATAAAGGAAAGGAATTGGTAAGTGAATTTAAAGCTTAAACCACTAAGATCTTTCAAAATGCAATGATTTGCATGCACAAGAGTCAACTTCAGAGTTGCACTGATCAAGGAGGTTAATTAAGGAAAGATGGAGTGTTCAAGTTAGCAAGGAAAGCTTGAAATGATTGTTTAAACTCAGATTAACTAAGTCTGTGCAGCCGGTTCCCACGGTTCCCTCCAGTGAGGGATCCGTCTAGGCTAAACCTAGGGATCAGGCTCTCAGTAGCCAAGAAAAAGGAAAATGATGTTTTGTAAGGTCTAGTACCTATACATCTTAAGTGTTTCAGTCTTCTTAGGTGTCTTAAACGAAGAGGGACTTAAGTGATCAAGAGAAATGAGTGATGGTAGCTAATGATTGCCTTTTATGAAAGAAAATGGGATTTTCATGAGTACCAATGGGTGATCAAAGATGACACAAAGAAATTTTGAGAGTTTCATGTGGTGTTAAGTGATCCTAGAGATCAAATGGTAACTTAAAAGAAATTTGGAAAATTCCTTAAAAATCATAAGAAATGAAAAACTAGTTTTTGGCCTATTTTGATGTAAGGATGACAAAAATCAATTTGCTAAAATTGAGAGAAATATCAAACTAAGTGTTTTGAGATGTAAGGAACAATGTGTGAGCATTGGAGCGGAAATATGGAGAGTTTTGGTGAAGTGATAAATTAAAAACAACTTTAATGTGATCCTAAGTTAGCTATGAGTGAGTGTAAGACCTACTAAACTTGAGGAAGACTTAAGTGATCCTAAAGTATCATGTTTAGCTAGTATGACAAGGTCTGAAAGAATGGATTGATGTGTGAAAGTTTGCTAGTCTACTTCTGTTTGCCCGGATCCCACGGATCCTTCATATGAGGGATCCGGCTAGTTATAGCCCAGGGATCCGGCTACCGCAGACTAGTATCTTCACAGAAAGTGTGCAACATTTTGTTCTAGGTGTTGTACATTAAGACTAGTGATTTCTAAAAGATTTTAAACATATATATATAAGCAAGATATCAAATGATCAATAAACGTTTTATTTCATAGGAGTAATCAAGTTACAAAGATGAAAGATGAATCCTAAGGATTGAATCTATTTGGAGAGAATGCTAGGTCTCTTGTGCGTTTTTGTTTGATGGATCGTCGAATGGATGGTGAGTATTTGAGGATTCAGGAACGAAGAATGACGTGAGATGTGTTCAAAGGTTCCATCATTTTGTTCACAAGTACATATAAAGGACTTTGAAATTGAGGATGAAAGTACATGATATGATGATAAAGGCGTGTTAGGAACATTCCATATGGAATTAGTTTGTTCTTGTTGCCTTGAAGGTTTACAATTCGCCTTGCTAAGAAATAGGCAAGATTGTATGGTTGTTGGGTTAGAGACAATACATTATGTGAGCACAACAAGCGGTGAAGAATCTCGATTTCCCTAAGACTCCAAACATTTTCACGTAGAATGACGACGAGAGGTTTGGATCATCTCGGATATCGCGTGTATAGATTATGTTTGGATTTGAGTAATTGGATTGAGGAGTGCATAAAATGCGAGTTAATTCTTGAGGGGAAGGTATGTGTGAACAATATGGACTGTTTACTTCACGGTAGTTTAGAGAGAATCAAGAGACCAATCTTCAGTGAAGGCACATTGTCCATGATTTGGAATTCGTAGAATGTGAGCAAATTGCCCAAGAGTCAAGACAAACTTTTGGTTTTTGATCCAAAACCATAGTAATAGAGAGCGATCCTTGTTACGAACGAGTTCAACTTGACAGAAGAATTCCAAAACAAACCGCGGAAACATTTTCTCGTTAATTCCGAGAAGACCTTCTAGTCCTATGGTTCGGAAAGAGGTATTGATACCTTCTTGGTATAGTAGAGGTGAGTCAACAACATGTCCTTCATGAGAGCAACGAGTTTCGAGGTTATTGAACCCACGTACATGATTGTCAGGTGTGTTAGGCTCAAGGGAGATATTAGGAATGTAGACACAAGTGAGTTTAAAGTCGAATTCATACTCATAAGTCATGATGAGACCTATGGAAGTGAAATGAATAATTTACATGATCAAGTTAAGATAAAGTGATGCATCAAAAGAGAGGACATTTGATAGGTGAAAATAATATTCTAATGTTTTTATTGATTACCTTATTTTTATTAACAATGACAATTAACTCACTTTGTTCTAACATTCTAGTAAGGTTTTTCCTTTTATGGTAAGTTTTATGAAGTGATTTTTATGTTGCATGAGTTTCTGTTTCCCAGTTCCACGGTTCTCCCAGTTCCCTTTTAAAAGGGATCCGGCTAGTTAAACATTAGGGATCCGTGGATCTGCAGTGTGACAGAAAAATGATCTTGACGTAAAATTGATTTTTGCAACTTTTATGTTTATAAAAAGGAGTGTGTTTTAGCCAATATTTACTACTTAAGCATGCATTGTAGATTTCGAAAATATGTCAAGGTTGTTATGAGAAATAAACGAGATAAACTAAGACATTAATAATATTTCAATTCAATGCTAAGAGCAATACATAGGATTGGATATATGATACAAATGTAGATTAACAACACAAAGTACATGTCTCCATGAGAAAACTTGATCATGGGATACACGAGAGTAATGAGTGTCAAGACAATGATCACAAAGGCCATGTAAACCATGATGATGAAATTATTCCTTGGTTTTGATTTTTCAAAATGAGATGAGGAGAAAGATGAAATTTGAATGAGAGGTATTTTGAAAGTGAAAGATTTGAAAAATGGGGTTTGGTGGTGTTGGAACGATTGGAAGAGGGTTTTATAGGGAAAGAGGAATTTTTGAGATTTGTGTTTTGTTTTATTATTAGAAAGGTTTTATTTTTAGGTTAAGATAACACATATTTATATACCTAGATTTTAGACGGAAGAGAAACACGTATGCAAGAAACTTTCCTAACGAAGCCACGTATATCACTAAAGCATATATTATAACCAAGAAAATAAAATTTAATATAACCATATAGGTTCCTATGCAAGCATACTTATTCTAAGCTAATGTTGTTTAGAGATAAGTTTTAAGAGAATCATACCTTTAATGCAAATTTAAGTGTTCCTTAATTTTGACAAAAAGTATCAATAGACAACTCCGGTTCCTTCGAGATCTAGTTGGTAGTTTAAGATACCTTTTTAGAAAAGGTAATCTTGTTACCATGGGATTCTTATGGCTTGATTAAAATGAGCTTAACTAAACAAAAATTTGATGTTGTCATCTAATCAATATCAAAAAAAATGTTCTTAAGACATGGTGTTAGTTTTTGTAAAAGCCTTCTTTGTAGTTTTCAATCATACACGGATCGTATCAAGTTTTTAAAGTACAATATACTCTAAGAAACTTGGTAACGAAGCTCTGATACCAATTATGGAAAACTAGAAGGGGGGTTGAATAGTTTTACCAATTAAAACTTTGTTTTAAAATATTATGATCAACTTATGTCAATCTATTTGATTGTGTGTATTGGATGATGATAGATAAAGTATATAAACAAATGATGGAAAGATAAAGAGTAAGAAACACAAAACCACAACACGAGTGTTTATAGTGGTTCGGCTACAAGAACACCTTCCTTGCCCTACTCCACTCCCCGAGTCACCTACTCGAGTTAGTAAGCACTACACAACACAAGCTCCTTAATGTGGCGGAGAAGCCTTCACAACGTCGCCTACTCTTTATCCGGCAGACAAGGCTAGACACCGGGTTCTTCCACGAGGTAGAACCAAACCTATCACAACGTCGCCTACCCTTTATCTGGTACAAGGCTAGATACCAAGTTCCATTACAAAGGAGGAACTACTACCCAACACTACACAACACCTATTCCAAAGGAGACGCACTCCTTATAACAACATCATAAGGATATCAAGATCCTTTAACCCAAACTAATCTATCTTCTACATCGATGCACCTTGTTGAATGTACACCCTTGGAACCTTTCACTAATGCCTTTGACATGACCCTTCAGCACCCTTCACTAATGCCTTTGACACGGACCTTCGGCACCTTTCACTAATGCCTTCTACTTGACCGATCAGCACCTTTCACTAATGCCTTCGACACGGACAATAGGCACCTTTCACTAATGGCTTCATTACAACACCTCTAGGAGGAGGAAAGAACTATCAACAAGAGAACTTGAGTAGATGATACGCGTCATAACGCTGCTCGGGTCAAAGGAACTTCCTTTTCGTCGAGCAAGTTTTTCAACACCCTAGGCAGTGAACCTAATCATTGTAGTGTAGTATTAGGGTAAGCCTCGGGAATTGATATCGTTCTCTAGGGGAATAAGAATGCTAGTGAGAAATTACTACGCTTAAGGTTGGGGTTGAGGAAGATTATTTTTTATCTTTTTTTATGTTTTTTTAGAAAATGGAAAGGTACGAATCTCGGGGTTTGGATTTGGGGGTTGGTATTTCTACCGATTACTCTACTTATCTAGGTATCTAAGCTAAGGTGAGTGTAGTCTATGTCTATTGTTGTGTGCTCTTATGATGATTTAAAAATGTGTTTACTTAGATGTTATTACTCCCTAGTTATCTCCTACTGATGGTTGAATTGTCACGTCCCTATTCTTAACGCGTTGTGTTTCTAAGGTCGTAGGGTATGCGTTTATCCTTAACTCTTTGAAGCTACCTAAGGTTAATGACTACGAAATCTCTAGGATTCATAAACTTAACACTAAGGTTATCTTTGGATGTTTAGCCTACAATTCCACTAGTAACTATAAGCTAAGGTTCAACAAAGACTAAGCAAGCATTAATAACACAACGAATGACCTATCGCAATACTAGGTCAATCACAATTAAGATAAGAGACAACCAATCAATATTCAATAACTAGGTTTCATATTATCTAAGCAAACACACAAGTAAATTAGCTGGACATGGAGAACATGCAAGCATACACACAAACAATTGAAGACATGATTAAATCAATGAAGTAAAACACTTATCTTGTTGTAAAATAGGGTATGGAACCCTAAGATAACGCCTAAGATGACCTTGGTTTGGTTTAGTTTTACTCCACAAAACTACCTCTTTAAAACCGAAAAATTCAGATTCTATATATAGTGTTACAAAATGCGATGGTGTCACTTTAATTGTGACGCCGCTGGTCGCCGCCATTAGGGTTTCGTCTTGGCCACGTCAACTCTGTGGCGCCACCTTATGCTTGTGACGCGTCGACTTCAACCTTTAACGCCATCTGGATCCAAATCTAGGCCGTCTGAGTTGCGACGCCCTACTATTTTAAACCTGATGTCGTCACTTGTAAATTAGCAATTTGGCTACTGAGTCATCTCAAGATGTGTCGTGACGGCCTCGCATTTAAGCAGTGACGTCGTCCCCTTTCAATTCCAGCAGCTTGAGTGTCTCGATTCTTGACTTTGGCCATTTTCTTCATATATTCGTGCCTTTTCATCCGAATAAGTGTCATTCCAGCAATTTGCCTTCAAAAGACCTAAAAAGTGAAAAGGAACTGTGGAAAACTAGAAGGGGGTTAGTTTTGCCGATTTTAAGTTAGTTTCAAAAACTTTAGATTCGATATTATGTGAAATCGTATGGATGTAGAGAAAGTATAGATCTAATGATAAAGCAAGTAAATAAAGTAAATCAAGGGATATAAATGACACAACCAATTTATAGTGGTTCGGCTACAAGGACACCTTCCTTGCCCTACTCCACTCCCCGAGTCACCTGCTCGAAAGTTCAAGCACTATGTCAACAAACTCCTTCAACTTGGCGGAGAAGCCTTCACAACATTTCTACACCTTGTTCTCAGTACAAAGCTAAATACCGAGTCTCAGAACACGGTGGACCAAACCAACACGACTATTACACAACAACTATGTGAAATATCAAATACAAGATCTTTGCATGTAAATCTTGTGGAGGAACAAATCAATCAAGGACCCTTGCTTGGATGACTTGTAGAATGCTCGTGATCTCGCCTTAGAGAAGGACCTATATGAGAATCACTAAAGAAAGAAAGAAGAACAACTCTCTAGATCAAGTGATCTTTTGTTAGAAGAGAATGAGAGTATATGAGAGAATTAGTAAGAAGAAGGTTGACTTAGAATGAAGAAATAGCTCTCTATTTATAGGCAAAACTTGCCACAGTTCCCCGGATCTCACGGATCCTTCCCACAAGGGATTCATCTAGTGTAAACCTAGGGATCCGTGGGATGCTCCTCTTTGCCCATTGGTTTTTTGGTTATGGGTCATGGGTCATGGGTTATGGGTTGGTCCATGGGTATTTCTTTAGATACAATGTATCTAATGAGTACAATGTATCTAGTCAAGTGGGTATGGGTCAATACCATGGGTTATGGATATGATCCATGGGTTGTGATTTTTACCCATCCTAATAAACTATTACAACAAATGATTTATTACAACAATTTGTATTAAGTGACTATATGTAAATGCTTTACAAATTTAACATGTATCCTTATAATTTTTCTTATGATAACATTATATTTGTTATCAACAAAACACAAAGAGATCGCAAAATATTAATAAACGTTTTTACGGTTTATTTGTATTAACAATCTCCCCCTTTTTGTTGATGACAAAACATAATGTTATGATGAGTAAAACTTAAGATTAGATGTATGTTTTGAAAGCCCTTAGTTTTACTTCTTCTCCCCCTTTTTGTCGAAACAAAAAGTTAACCCAAGGAAGAAATAAAAATGTGGAAAAATAGTCCACGTATCGCTTACTCCCCCTTGACGGTAGCTCCCCCTAGTTTAGGGCGTCAAGTGAAGAAAATAAAAAATCCTACAAAGAAAAGGTTAGTAGACATGCATAAGTAATCTTGTGATTGACTAGAATCAAGATTGGTAGTCAAGGTATGTAAACAAGGCCTTGTAATAAAACAACAAAATGTAGTGGTATTTATGCCACATACAAGCATGTAAAAGTAAGAACCAGACTTGTTCTTGAAAATGACTCAAAAGCGAAAATACTAAGAATGGAAAATAATAATAATGATTCCTTCCATGCTTGCATAAGGTTATGGATGGAGGTTTTGATGAGTAATGGTATTGATGCGATCTAGAATGAGGTTGAGTATGAATCGCATTTCTTCCCTAACTTCTATTGCAATATCCCTAGTGGATTGGCAATGTTCACAATGTAAGTGATGTGGGTAATGAGTGCGGAAGTTATCCGGGTTGTTTTGATTTGTGAGTTGCGGAAGATGTGGTGGAAAACTAGGAAAATACGGATTAAAGTCCGGAATGTTTGGAAGTGGTGGTGGAAAAGAACCTAGATGTTCTTGTAGCTCAATGGGAGCTAAGGGTGGTGAGGTTTCAAGGTCTTTGAAAATTGTGTTTGGAGAAGTGGGAGGTGTCAAAAAGGCTATTTCTTTTTGTTTTAGTTGTTGAGATCTTGTTGGACTCTTAAGGAGTTCCAAAAGAGTAACTTTAGGTGGTGAGTTGATGGGTGATGAAGTTGGTGTACTTGTTGGTGATGAAGAAGGTGCTATAATGGAAGCATCTTGTGGTGAGTTATTTGTTGGTGATGAGCCATTCGATGATGGTTTTGCTAAGCAACAAGGCTGGATGCTAATCCGTGCGGATATCCTAGAGTTTGAGTGTGGTATTTTGGAAGGTGGGAGGACAAAAGTTTGGGTTTCATGAAAATGATTGTATGTACTAGGTGATTCATCTAAGTTGGAAGATCTCTTGGATGACATGGTGTTGTGTGTTTGTGAAGATGGGATGAGTATGCAAGCATTTTGGGAGTCCTATATATAGAAAAATAATGCATTGTAATGAATGCTTGATCCAAAATGTGGATTAAAATCTAATGATTAGATATGAATTTAAGGGATGTGATCATGAGAACACAAGCATTAAAGAACATACTCCAAAAAAAATGAGAAAAATATTGGAGTTTTCATCCAAAGTGAGAAAAAATAGAAGATAAAACTAGCTTACGTCTCACGGATCCCATGGATCCTTCCCTTGAGGGATCCGCCCAGATTAAGGTGGGATCCGTGGATCTGGTGATTCAGCAAACACAAAATTTTCCTTTTGGAAGCATTTTTGCCTAGTGTGTGCCTATATGCAAACTATTTGGAGTTGCGGTTATCTCGACTCCTAAAAGGAAAAAGAAAAGTAAACTAGAAGTGAAAAAGCATACTATTATGTGAGATAACCCGAGTGCTCCTAATTCATTGTTGCTTAACTGAATGTACCCGAAAACACATATTAGTTATGTGTCCTCTTTAGCATTCAAAAGACATGAGATGCAATGAAAACGGGTTTTTACTTTGTATTAATAATTAAAAAAAAAGATTTGTCCTAGACATGAGAAATTACTTTTCATGAAATTGATACGGGAAGAGGTATCATTTTTAGAAAATGTTTAAAAAAGAGGTTTCTATGTGCGAATAAAAATCGTTTTATCCCTTGAAAATAAGATGTGTATGTAATTATATGTTTGCAACTTGTACTTATTTTGAAAGAAGATAAGAAAAACTGTGAGTTATAAGTGAAAAGCTTATCTTGGGTTTTGAAAATTCCCGTATTGCTTGTGAGTTATGCGTGAAATAGATTTCCTAGACTCAGAAAGAAGAAGGCTAGTGTTTACATACCTTGTAGAGTTAAAAAATAAATTACGACGATTGTTCCATGAGACCAAGACGAAGTACGTTGAATTGTTCCCGCTTCAATGGTTTGGTGAGGACGTCGGCTATGTTGTCTTCGGACGCTACCTTATCAATAGAGATGTTTCCCTTTTGAACATTGTCTCTTAAGAAGTGATGACGAATCTCTATATGCTTTGTGTGAGAATGTAATACCGGATCCTTGCTCAAATCTATGGCACCTTTGTTGTCACATAGAATGCCTATGTCACTTAGATGAATGTCGCAGTCAACTAACGCTTGTTTCATCTATAGTGCTTGTTGGCATGCTTTGCCAGTGGAGACGATTCGCTCGGTTGTTGATATTGCTAATGTCGTTTGTTTCTTTGAAAACCAAGATGTTAAACAACATCCCATAAAAGTACATACCCCACTTGTACTTTTTGGTTGACATAATCACCGCATGGTCGAATCGATATACAATTGTTTCTACTCCCGTGCCCTTAGGATACCATAATCCTAATTGTGTTGTACCCTTAATGTATCTAAATATCCTTTTTACGGCTTCTATGTGTGATGTTTTAGGGTCTTCTTGAAACCTAGCACATAGACAAACACTAAACATGATATCCGGCCTACTAGCCATGAGGTAGAGAAGACTACCAATCATGCCACAATATTTTGTATTATCAACGGATTCACCGTCTTCATCTTTTGTGAGTTTGGTGTCGGATGACATTGGTGTCCTAATTGGTTTTGACTCTTCTAAACCGAATTTCTTTAACATCTCTTTTATGTATTTAGATTGATTAAAGAAGATACCATCTTCTACATGTTTGATTTGTAGACCAAGAAAGAAACTAAGTTCTCCCGTCATACTCATCTCGAACTCGTCATGCATGATTTTAGAGAAATCATCACACATGTCTTGACAAGTAGATCTGAATATAATATCATCTACATATATTTGAACGATGATTATATGTGACTCTCTTTTCTTAGTAAAAAGTGTGTTGTCAACTAACCCCATGGTGTAGTTGTGTTTGATTAAGAATGACTTGAGTCTATCATGCCAAGCTTTTGGAGCTTGTTTAAGACCGTAGAGGGCTTTCTTTAACTTATACACATGTTTTGGTTTTTCAAAATCGATGAAGCCCGGAGGTTAAGCTACATATACTTCTTCATTAATAAAACCATTTAGAAAAGCACTTTTGACATCCATTTGATAAAGCTTAAGATCATTAGCACAAGCAGAAGCAAGAAGTATTCTTATAGACTCTAATCTAGCCACGGGGGCATAGGTCTCATCAAAATCTATTACTTCTTGTTGGTTATACCCTTGGGCAACGAGTCTAGCCTTGTTTCTAGACACTACTCCGTTTGCATCTAACTTGTTTTTATAAACCCATTTGGTTCCTATTATGGTTTGATTACTAAGTGGAGGGACAAGTGTCCAAACATCATTAGAAACAAATTGATTTAACTCTTCTTGCATAGCCATTACCCAACTTTCATCTTTTATGGCTTCTTGTGTATTCTTAGGTTCTATGGTTGAAACAAAACAAAATAGGCTATTTTGGTTTTGAACTTGAGACCTTAAGGTTCTTTCGTTTAGCTTTCCTATGACCTTATCTACGGGGTGATCTTTGGACTCTTTAATATTTATGAGTTCATTATTTAAAGATTCTTCTTCTTCTTCATTTATCTTTTTCTTTATTACAATAGCTTCACTTTCTACAATCTCGTCATCGACAAGAGGTGGAGAGGGTTTGGGTGGACTTTCATCAAATTTTACATTTAATGACTCTTCTACCTTCATTGTTTCTTTATTTAATATGACGTAGGCTTTGCTATTAGGAGAGTAACCTAGAAAGATACCTTCGGTTGATTTAGGATCAAATTTTGTAAGGTAATCTTTAGTGTTAAGAAGAAAACATTAGCTACCAAAGACTCTAAAGTGATCTAACGTAGGCTATTTGCCTCGAAGTAACTCGTATGGAGTTTTACCTAAAAATGGTCTAATTAAAACTCGATTAAGTATGTACATTGAAGTATCAACGGCATTGCACCAAAACTTTTGAGGTATGGATTGCTCATTTAGCATGGTGCGTCTCATTTCTTGTAGGGTTCTATTCTTTCTTTCAACTACCCCATTCGATTGTGGAGTGCGCGGAGCCGAGAAGTTGTGAGCAATACCATTAGCGTCACAAAAAGCTCCAAATTGCACTTCATTATCGAATTCCCTACCATGATCCGTTCTAATAGACACTATAGGACTTTCTAGTTGTCTTTGGATTTTCTTGCTTAATATTTCAAAATAATTAAACGTTTCCGTTTTGTTCTTAAAGAATTTTGTCCATGTGTACCTAGAGTAATCATCCACTATGACCAAAGTGTAGTAGTTGCCTCTGTAACTTCGGACAACGGATGGACCAAATAAATCCATGTGTAGTAATTCTAGACACTTAGTTGTAGACACCATGTTTTTAGCTTTGTGACTAGAATGAACTTGTTTTCCTACATTACAAGCATCACAAAAGTGATGTTCATATTTTAACTTAGGTAGATCTCTTACTAGATCTTTGGATGATAGCGATTGAAGAAGTCGCCTATTGGCATGACCCAATCTTCGATGCCATAAGGTCGAAGTATCCATAGAGGTAAGACAAAGTTTGTCTTTAGGTTCATTACCGATTTTAATGACATAGACTCCATGTTTCCTAATTCTCTTCCTATGGTTATGCCATTTTTAATATCTTACTATCGGTTTCGTAAAAAGTACATTGCACTTTTTATCACATATTTGTCCTATACTTAAGAGGTTAAAGTTTAGGTTTTCTACGTGACATACATCGTTAATGGTTAGAGATTTGTTAGAAATCGCCTTTACCGATGATTTTACTTTTGCTATTTCCAAACACCACATTTCCTCCATTGAAGGATTCATATGTGGAGAATAGATCTTTATTTTCGGTCATGTGCCTCGTGCACCCACTATCCTTGACCCATTCATCCAGATCTAGGTCGACCTTTAAGCACACCTAAGAAAACAATTTACTCAAAAGTTTGGTCCCCATTTGTTCATTGGTCCATTAGTGTTAAACATTCCATTCATGTTAGACATGTATGGGTAAGGTGAATATGCATTCCATGGTGTAAAGTTTTGAAAAGGAAAACTATTTTGCATATTTGGGTTCCATCCCATTTGATGGTTACTTCTTGGGTAAACATTATTAGGTCTCCTAGTTGGGTTAGGTTTCGAAAGAGATGGAGCTTTGTTTCTTGCAAAAATAGGATTATATTTTGGAGGTGGTTTTCTAGTGGTAAAATGAGTTGGTTTCTTCTTATTAACAATAACAAAATCAGTTCGAGATGAAGAAGCTATGTTATTACCATCGCTTGTTTCTTGAGACCCACGGATCCCTCGGTCGTACACTAGCGGTTCCCTTTTGTGGGATCCGTGGGATCCGCCACAACAAATGGCTTGTTTTTCTAGTGCCTTAACAAATTGTGTTTCTTTGTTTTCACTAGTTGATGCATCAAGTTGCTGAATACCTAAACCTTTTTTATTGTTTCCGGTTTTAACACTATCTAATATCATATCTAAAGTATTCGTACTCATTCTAGCAATTTTAGAGTCTAGTTGATCAACTAGTGTTTGAAGTTGAATGCAAAGTTCACATTCACCACTTTTCTAGACGTTTCATTTTTTCTTTTAATTCTATGACTTCCTTATCTAAACGTTGGTTTTGATTTTTCAAAAACTTGTTTTTGTTAATTAATTTTAAGCTAATATTTCAAAGTTTGTCATATTCATTATGCATTGAATCATCATCTAGTGATGAGCTACTATAGTATTCGTGACATACCTCGTTATTTGCCATGAGACAAATTTCTTCGTCCTCCTCGTCGCTCATTCCCCACATGCCGCTCACGAATGCCTTTTGATCATCCCGTTTGGGACACTTACTAATAAAGTGGTTTGGGTCCCCACATTTAAAGCAAGCACGATCATCCCTTGGCTTCTCGTCCTCTTTGCTTTTCCGGAATCCTTTCTTGTCATCATACGGTTGTTTGACGTATCTTCCCTTCCTTCTAAAGAACTTTTTAAAGTCCCTTACCGCCATAGCATACTCCTAGTCGTCACTATCCGAAGATGAGTTCTCTTCATCGCTTGAGGCCTTTTTGCCTTTAAGGGCAAGAGATTTGTGTTTCTCTTTCACCTTTGAGGCTTCGGAATATTTAGCAAGGACAAGCTCGTAGACTTTTAAGTTGCCTATGAGTTCATCAAGGGTGAGGATTGTCAAATCTTTTGACTCTTCGATTGCCGTCACCTTGGATCTCCACTTGGATGGAAGTGCTCTTAGATATCTCTTAACATGGTTATGCCTAGAAAAAGATTCATCAAGTGCTTGTAAAGATGTAATAATAGTATTAAAATTAGCAAATGAATGATCTATAGTTTCCTCATCCGATATTGAAAATTGTTCATATTGTTGAACAAATAAATCAATTTTATTATTTTTAACTTGTTGATTACCTTGATGAGTTACAACTAAAGAATTCCAAATTTCTTTAGAGGTTTTAAGCATAGAAATTATTTCGAATTCCTTTTTGGGAAAAGCATTATATAAAACCATTTTAGCTTCACTATTTTTAGAAAGTTTTTTCTTCGTTTCATCGTTTAGTTTATCATGAGGTATGTTAACTAAATTTCCTTTATCATCTTTTGAGGTAGCCTCAAAATCGCCTTCAACAATAATGTACCAAAGATCAATATCTTTAGACTTCACATACGTTTCAAATCTATTTTTCCAATATATAAAACCATTAGTTTCAAGTAGTGGTTGTCGTTGCATAGATTGCCCTTCTTTGTAATTTTCAGAACCCATAGTGATCGAAAAGTTTTTAAAATAAGGTTTTACTTTAAAACTTTTATAAACTTAGCTCTTGATGCCAATTGTGGAAAACTAGAAGGGGGGGTTGAATAGTTTTGCCGATTTTAAGTTAGTTTCAAAAACTTTAGATTCGATATTATGTGAAATCGTATGGATGTAGAGAAAGTATAGATCTAATGATAAAGCAAGTAAATAAAGTAAATCAAGGGATAGAAATGACACAACCGATTTATAGTGGTTCGGCTACAAGGACACCTTCCTTGCCCTACTCCACTCCCCGAGTCACCTACTCGAGAGTTCAAGCACTATTTCAACAAACTCCTTCAACTTGGCGGAGAAGCCTTCACAACGTTGCTTACACCTTTTTCCGGTACAAAGCTAAATACCGAGTCTGTAACACGGTGGACCAAACCAACACGACTATTACACAACAACTATATGAAATATAAAATACAAGATCTTTGCTACAGAAATCTTGTGGAGGAACAAATCAATCAAGGACCCCTTGCTTGGATGACTTGTAGAATGCTCGTGATCTCGCCTTAGAGAAGGACCTATATGAGAATCACTAAAGAAAGAAAGAAGAACAACTCTCTAGATCAAGTGATCTTTTGTTAGAAGAGAATGAGAGTATATGAGAGAATTAGTAAGAAGAGGGGTGAGTTAGAATGAAGAAATGTCTCTCTATTTATAGGCAAAACTTGCCACTGTTCCCCGGATCCCACAGATCCTTCCCACAAGGGATCTATCTAGTGTAAACCTAGGGATCCGTGGGACGCTCCTCTTTGCCCATGGGTTTTTTGGTTATGGGTCATGGGTTATGGGTTGTTCCATGGGTATTTCTTTAGATGCAATGTATCTAATGAGTACAATGTATCTAGTCAAGTGGGTATGGGTCAATACCATGGGTTATGGATATGATCCATGGGTTGTGATTTTTACCCATCCTAATAAGCTATTACAACAAATGATTTATTACAACAATTTGTATTAAGTGACTATATGTAAATGCTTTACAAAATAACATGTATCCTTATAATTTTACTTATGATAACATTATATTTGTTATCAACAAAACACAAAGAGATGATGGATCCGGGACACTCTCCTTGTGTCAATGATATTTTGTATAATATTATCAAGCAAGCGGAATTTACTTAAGTAATACTTAGAAGGCGAATTATATGATGTAATGAGAATGAACACAAGTTAACACAAAACTCAAGCTCCAATATTATTAATGAAATAATACGAGTGATCTTAGTATCACTAGGGTTACACCTTGAAGCTTTCGTAGGTAAAACTAATGTGTAAACATACGTACCTAAGACAATGACCTAGGATCTCCTTTTATACAACAAGGAGTCCTTTACAAGATAAGTATAAAGCTAACATTATAGAATATACACACAATCTATTCTATACTTATCTAGACGCGTTTAACTAAACTTAAACTAATAGCAGTGGTAATAATGAACTGGCAGTGGGAATACGTTTCCACTGCTAGTGTTAATCCAAGCAGTGTAAACCACAACTATCCGTGATAACAAATTATTCCCAACAATCCTCCCCTAAACTTATGATTTCTCTGCAAATCAATAAGTTTCTTCAATATGCATTATCTCCAAGGATTTGGGGAATTCAACCAAACACTTCACTTCTTCTCTCTTAACTTTTGTATAGCTCTTGAACACTGATCTTGAATCCTTTGTAACAATGCTCTGACCTTCTCATTGTCTTCATTGACTCTTATGTGTAAGCTTAACATTACTGTAAGAGCTCCAGCTCTAAGTGGATATTCTTTCTCAGCAAGCATGAAAAAGTCTTCTCCATTAGCTGTAGAAACATGATGAACTTCACATGAATCATAATAAAACCATTTAGTACCAAAACATGTGAATAAGGTTTTCCAGTAGTCATCATCAGCATTTGGTTCATAAAGCCTTCTAAGATTCACCCATAACTGCATCTCCTTAGTACCTTTGAGATTTTGACCATTAAACCTTTCTTGAACTAACCTCCATAGAGTATCAAGGTCATCTCTGTCAAAAACTTTAATGAGATCTTCAAATGTAATGAATGATGAAGTTTCACCACCTAGCCTTGTGATCTTCCATGTTGGAGCAAAATTGCTAGCAGTGTAAACTTCCCAATCAATAATAGGATGTCGAATTTGCAGTGGTTCTGGATTAAAGTCTCATCTTCAATCACAATCATTCCGGTCATTGTTCTTGATGAACTTCTCAAGTAGGAATCTCCTTCTCGATGAGACTTTGTAGGATCTTCATCAACCTTAGTCTTCTTAACAGTTTGAGAATCACTAACTTTGGCCTTTCTTTTCAATCTAGGAATTCTTCTTTCTTCTTCTTCAGAACCCATTGGAATAAAAGATTTATCTTGTTTTATAGTTACGTAGTAAGCCCTTTCAACTTGATCATCGACATTCCTTTAAATTGATGCCTTTTCCGATTACCAACATGACAACAATAAGTCTTCATATATGCAAGTATTTGTGCCTTGGTTGGTTGTCTTTGTTTCTTCGAACCTTTTGGTGAATTAATCACATCTTCAAGTGCTTGATTGTTCTTCATCATAATAAAATCCTTCAACCGAAATGTTCTTTGTTCCTCGATTAAGGATGCATCGACAACAAGGTCAATTGCCTTTTCTTGATTTCGGATTATTAGCAATCAAGAATTGAATATCTTCTTGATGGGAACATAACCAAACTCTGGAGCTTTCTCTTTCATAACGGTAGGTTGGACAGTGGAAATTGAATCAGTATCTTCCATTCTATCCAATCTTTTAGCTTCTAAAAAGCTTGCAACTTCTATTTCTTTCAATCTTTTCTTTTCAGCAACTTTCTCAGCAATTTGATCTTCTGATATCTTCTTAGCAAGTTCTCTATCATGATCAATCTGAACTTGTCTTTTCTTTGAAATCTTACTTTTAGGTTGCTGTACATCTTCCATAACTGCTTTACCCTTGTCTGTCTTCAAAGTATCAAATTCTTCACTTGCAGTGGCAAGAATTGGCTCTGCAGTGGAAATATCATCAGTGGTAAAATCAGTTGCAGTTTGGAAAATGTCTTGATCTTCAAGTTGCTCTCTATGAATATCAGCTTCCTTTGTTCCTTTACTTGTATCTCCTTCATCTTCAAAATCAATTTTCCTCCCTCGATTGTCGAAGACTTTTCCTCCCTGTTTGGGTGAATTACCCAAATCATGATCGGTGAATCACCATCGGAAGGTGAGGATGAAGATGAAATCACCATCTTTGAGTCTTCTTGTGCTTTGTCAACCCTGCATCTCTTCCTTTAAGTCTCGAATCTCTGTCTTTAAGTATTGAACATCCTTGGCATGTTGCTTCTTGATTTGAGCCAAAGACTTTGTAGAGATTCAACTGCTTTGCTAACTTGGTACACAAAACCTTCAATTCCAATTGGTTCCCCTTGTCCTCATCACTTCCAGCTGTGTTACTGTTGGGAGAGGTGAATCATGGGACAAGGTTCGATTCCTCCCTAGTTGGACTAGGTTGAAGTCTAGAACCACCTTTGCTTGTTCCTAGACCATAAGGTTCGAAACTTGCCGTGTTGTCATGAGAGGAGTTGACTGTTTAGGCCTTCTCTCATAGGTTCTTGAAACTGGTGGGGTATAATCAATGTTTGGAACATTAATTATGGGTGTGTTTTGTTCAGTTGAAATTTTAGCAAGCATTTGGGGTAGGAGAGGTGTAACAATCATATTGCCATCTTTGTTCAAATTTTGAAAAACTTTAGGCTTTAGGCAACTGATTGGATAAACATTGATATGGGGTTGCAGTTGAAACATATTTAGCACTGCTTGCACAAACCTTGGATACATTAAAAATTTTGTTTTACTCTGTACATTGCCTTTCATACTTGTAAAAATATAATTTGACCAATTGAAAATCCTATCAGTAACAAGACAAACCAAAGGGTAAGCCATGGTTGAACTAAATTGCTCATAAGATGTCTTCTTTGGACTGAGACAATGCAACAGAGTATGAATCAAAAATCTCCATTGGGGACAAAAACCACTCTTTTTGAAAGTAGCCTTTTTGTCAGTGGTATCATACCCCATGGATGATAAAGTATCATGAATTTCAGGCATAGGTAATGAGATGAGACCATTGAGATCACCCAAGTGAAGTACTCTCCTCAAGGATGCCTCGGTAACATCTATAGTTACCCCATCCACAGTGGCTCTTAGAGCATCCACTGTTTCATGTGTATCTCCAATCTCAAGTGTTATGGACTTAGCAGTAGCCCAAAACTGTTTGATTTGAGAGATATAGATTGTGGGTTTTAAAAGCAAAGCATACCTTATATGTGTGGTATTGAGAAAGTCCACAATCTCATGAAAAACAGGGCCACTCTTCTCGTTAGACTTTTGTAGGTAGGCCACTAGGTTGTGCTCATCTGCAAAGTTCAAAGATGCCATAGAAACTTTTGATGAAAAACGATATTATGTCAGTAAGAATTGAAGAAATAACTAGCCAATTGAGATAAAAAGATATATAGGGTTAGGGTTTAGAATTGTTGCGCAAGAAAAATTATCTTTAGAAAGTATTATAAGATGGAAAGAAGATAATTTCCTTAAATATTTTAACCCTATATATAACAAACAATGGTAACTTTCAACGGCTAGTAAAAATTAATTCTTGACACAATCGGTTATAACGGCTAGAACTACGGTGGTAAAATAACACTTGTCGGTGGAAAGCTGTGAACTAGCGATGGTAATTTTCACAAAAATTTCAAAGAGCGATGGAAAATAAAATCATTAGAAAAACTAAACTGCTCTTATCATAGTTTTAGCAAACTACCACTATCAACGGATTTGATATGTCTTTACCATGAGCCGTTTGCTATGGACTAGCCAACTCTTAATCATAAAGAATATGGTGAGTTGATAACCATATAGTTTTGGTAAACTATCAACCATAAGCGGATTTGTCAAGTCTTTACCGAGAGCCGTTTGCTCGGACTAGTTGATTCTTATGTGTATTAGACATGGTGAATCAATAACCATTTATTGTGTATCTCAGATATACACCTTTTAACTCCAACTCCTCATCAAAACTTGATATACAAACTCATACAACAATTGCATTACCCTACAGCCTCCCCTCAACACCAGAAAACATCTATGGATTAAGCATTCCAAGACTTGTTACCAAGTACTGAAATCTTCCCACATCAAGACCTTTTGTTAATAAATCAGCATAGTTGTCATCAGTATGAATTTTGACAACTTGAATTAGTCCCTTTTCATAGCAATCACGAATGAAATGGTGTCTAATTTCAATATGTTTGGTCTTTGTGTGTTGAACAGGATTCTTTATGATGCAAATGGTACTGCTATTGTCAATATGTATGATGGTATTCATGAAATTGTACCCATAGTCCAAAAGTTGATTTTGAAGCCATAGAACTTGAGCACAACAACTTGCAGCAGCTATATACTCTGCTTCAGTTGAAGAATTAGCCACCATTGTTTGTTTCTTGCACTGCCATGACACTAACCTGTTGCCAAGAAATTGACATCCACCAGTTGTAGATTTTCTATCCAAGCTAGCTCCAGCATAGTCACTATCTGAGTAAGTAACCAGATCTAAAGGAGAATCTCTGGAGTACCACAATCCCAGAGTAGGAAATGCTTTAAGGTATCTGAAAATCTTCTTCACAGCAGTCAAGTGAGAGAACTTGGGAGTAACTTGAAACCTTGCACAAGCACACACAGCAAACATAATATCTGGTCTAGAGGATGTAAGATACATCAAAGAACCAATCATAGACCTATACATGTGCACATCAACAGCTTCACCACTATTTTCCTTAAGGAGTAGATGTGTAGTCTTGTCTGCAGGAGTGCTGGATGACTTTGCATCAGTAAACTTGAACTTCCTTAGTATCTCAGCCACATATTTATCTTGATTAATGAAAATACCATCTGGCTTCTGGAGTACTTGAAGTCCTAGAAAGAATGTGAGTTCACCCATAGAACTCATCTGAAATTCTTCTTTCATCAGTTTCTCAAAATCTTTGCACATCTCTGGCTTTGTAGATCCAAAAATGATATCATCAACATATACTTGGACAAGCAAGATATCATTCTTGTCTTTCTTGATGAACAAAGTTTGATCCACTCTGCCTCTATGAAACCCATTTGTAATAAGATAAGTAGTTAAGGTTTCATACCATTTCCTTGGTGCTTGATGCAAGCCATACAAAGCTTTAACTACCCTGTAGACTTTGTTAGGATAATCAGGGTCTTCAAAGCCTGGAGGTTGTGAGACATAAACCTCCTCATCTATCTGCCCATATAGAAAAGCACTTTTTACATCCATTTGATAGACTTTAAAGCCCATAAAAGATGCATAGGCTAAGAACAGCCTAATTGCTTCAATCCGTGCAACAGGGGCAAACACTTCTTCATAGTCAATACCCTCCTCTTGAGTATAACCTTGAGCCACAAGCCTAGCTTTATTTCTGATAACTATTCCCCTCTCATCTTTCTTGTTTCTGAACACCCATTTAGTACCTATTACCTTCTTGCGGAAGGCAAATCACAAAGCACCCATACCTTTTGAAGCTTAAATTGGAGCGACTCTTCTTGCATTGCTTCCACCCAACTTTCATCTTCAAGTGCCTTGTAAACATTCTTTGGCTCCATTTGTGTGAAAGCACATAAGCAGACATTCATTCTTGCCTTCATGAATTTTAGATTCATATATTTTACTTATGAATCCATGAACATCGAGCAACCTTGTTTGTCTTCTAGTCTTCACGGTGAATAGACATCCCCAATCACATTTTCAAGAGGATGTGATTTATGAGCGATGGTGTGGGAGTCCGAGGCGCAATCTCACTTGGCATATTTGAAATTTCAACATCATTGGCTTGAGCTTCTATAGTAAGCGGAGTGGTGATTCCACATCCGGTGTTGCGGTGGAAACACTTTGCCGAACAGTGGAATCAATTTCCTTTGCTTTCGAATTTTCGACATTCAAATGACTATTTCCTTCTTTTCCCAAATCACTAGAAGGATGAGCAACTCAGTTTTCGTACATCATTATTATCTCGCATAGTCCCAAAGAGGTAGGTGAATTCATCATGATCATCGCATCCTCTTTGCTTGATTCATCATCATCAAGAAACTCTTACGAAACCGCAAAACCAAAGAAGATGTTCACAGAAAGCAGCACATAGTTCATAGTATTTGTTAGAGTATCAAGATCAAACAATCTTTCGGACCGGTTCCTTTGACATTGACTTTGTTTTCCGGGAACTCAACATGCGATTCTCTTCAATCTTTTGGGTTCTTAAGTTGAATACTAAAGCTTTACTAACCATGGAATACCCAACAAAATACCCTTCATCGACCTTTTCATCAAACTTGCCCGGATAATCTAAGGTATTGAGAATAGATACATGACACCCAAATGGTCTCATGAAGTCAAGGGTAGGTGGTCTTCCCTAAACAATTCATAAGGTGTCTTGTTCTTTGTCATTACAACTAAAACCCTGTTTTGCACATAGCATGCGAGTGTTAATTGCTTCATTAAAAAGTAATTGGCAATTTTGAATCGGCCAACATGGTTCTAGCGACCTCTATCGTGTCTGTTCCTCCTCAAGCAACACCATTTTGTTGAGGAGTTCTAGCCACACTAAATTCTCTTTTAATACCTTTATCTCTGCAAAACTCATCCATAACTCTATTCTTGAATTCGGTTCCATTGTCACATCTAATGATTTTAACTTTCATATCATATTGGTTTTCTACTTCTGTGATAAATATCTTGAGGATGCCAGTTGTTTCATCCTTAGTTCCAAGAAAGAAAACCCATGTAAATCTGCTAAAATCATCAGTCACCACTAGACAATATTTCTTTAGATTCAAGTTGCTCACTGATGTAGGACCAAACAAGTCCATATGTAACATTTGAAGTGGGTGAGCAATAGAGTTAACCAACTTTGACCTGCAAGAAGCTCTGTGTTGTTTGCCTTTAAGACAAGCCACACAGGTTTGATCATTTTCAAATCTTTTCTGAGGTAAACCTCTCACTAAACCATCTTTGACAATCTTGTTAATGGTTTTGAAGTTGACATGACCAAGTCTTCTATGCCATAACATGGATTCATCCACTGTGGCTTTTGCAAGCAAGCAAGCATAATCATCTTTAGCTACAATGTTGTTCATATCAAAGCTATAGAGATTGCCTTTTCTAGGAACTTTAAGAAGTATCTGACTTTCATCAGGCATCTTAAAGTCCTTAGAAAGAACAAAGCACATATCTTTGGTAAAAAGAACATTGTTCATCTTGTCACACATTTGTGACACACTAAAAAGATTGTACTTAAGCTCTTTTACATAGTACACAGGTTCAAAGTCCAAGTTACCAGTTTTAATGACACCTTTACCAGCAACTTTTCCATTTACTCCACCTCCAAAGCTGACATACTGTCCATCATATTGCTCAAAATCAGAAAGATAGGACTTGTTGCCAGTCATGTGCCTTGAACACCCACTATCTGTATATCCTTGATCTGATCTTTTTGTCCTTGGATGTTCCTGCACATATGAGTAAAGAGTTAGTTTCTTTTGGGGACCCAAGCCATGATTGACTTGGATCTGCCTCGTGTATCAATATAGTTAAATCTATCAAAGGTCATTGATACACCATTGGGATTGGTTGTAGTGGTGTTTCCTTTAGGTTTCCATTCCCAACGTGCTGAGGCCTTCACAACATTGCCCATGTCCCCCTTTTCATATTAAGAACCCTTGCAGTGGTAACTTTTGTATGAGCAGTGGAAACTGCTGGTTTCTTTTTAGGTACCCACTTTTGATTATTATTAACCTTTTTAGCATGAAAGGTTCTTTTTCCTGTTTGTGCAGATTTTGCAAAAGTTGTTTTGTAATTTGCACTTTTAACAGGTGACTTAGGGTGAGCAGTGTTAACAGTTTTTGCAGTGGCAAATGTTTTGAGGCCACTTCTAAGTTGAACTGCTCTTGGGACCATGTTGCAATTTGAACTAGGGTGTACATTATGTTGATTTCTGTTAGACTCCACCCTTTTCTTCCCATAGACTTCCCTTCTCCCAACATGATAGTCACAATAAGCATGTAAATGATCAAAACTACCACAGATATAGCATGCCTTATTGTTCATAACAAAATCACTACCTAGTTGTTGAGATTTAACATGATTCCAACTCCTCTGGTTACCCCTAGGAGCTGTAGGCTTGTTCCTATACATCTCAGCATACTTTACAGTTGGTCTAGGTTTATTAACTGGTTTCCTAGGTTCCTCTGTAACAGTATTAGCAACTTTTGGGAGAGAAGTCTCTACTTTCTTTTTATCATTTTCATCAACAACTGATGAGTCACTAGCACTCTCAAACACATCATTTTCTAGCTTACTCTCTTCCTCACTCTTCACAACTGTTTCCTTTAAAGGACCATATTCTCTTTCAAGATCCTTAAAATCTTCTATGCCAGTATGAGCTAAATCTATACCTGGAGGTGATGGAACACCTCTTAGTGGTGGTGGCACTGTATTATAACCCATACCAGACTTAGCTTTATTGTATATTTGAGCATTCCAAATTTTATCAATTTGCTTAGACTGATGATAACATGTGTCTAAAGTTAAATTGACATTTTCAGTTTTCTGCTTAAGTTTATCAAGTTCCTTTTGGTATGCCTCATTCACAGCTGTAGTAAACTCTATCTCTCTCCTAATAAGAATCATATCATCATTATATTTTGCCTCATTAGCCTGATAATGCTCTATTTGCTTTTCTAAAACTGCCATAGCTCTCCTAAGATTAGACACAGTATAATTAGCATTATATAACTCTTGTCTTTCATTTGAGTATAAATCATTAAGCCTTTCAACTTCTTTAGCAGCCCTACAAGTTTTAGAACAACTATCAAAGTTTTGTACCTCAAGAATCGAAAAAGCCATAAGAGCAACTTGGAGAAACAAGAGCGACATATGTGTGTTCTTCTTCAAGATCATCACCATGAAACTCCAATCATAGCTCACACCATCAATAGCCAACATTGCCTTTGGTTCTTCCACAGTTGGTCCCTTCTTTGCTTGTACCATGTAGACTGTTGTCCTTGGCCTTTGGTCTTCTACATTCTCTAGCAAAATGTCCAAACTTGTGGCGATTAAAGCACTCCACTTTCTTCTTATCAAAGCCTGCGATATCATCACCATTAATGTGGATAGGCTTGCGGTCTTCTTGTAGAATTTCTTAGCCCTCATGCTAAGAAGAGCTATCTGCCATTTTATATCCATCTCCTCCAAGTCATCTTCATCGATTTGCTCTATGTCTTCATGAGTTAAGAGAGCCATCAACTTGTGTGGAGATAAAAGCATAAAGGTAGGATCTCCAATACTAGCACCTTCTTCTTTGATCCTGCGGTGGCAATATTCACATTGCCGGTGGAAACTTTAGAACCTACGGTGGCAATATCATCATCACTTTCATCATCGAAACATCATCATCAACAGAGGTTGACAACAATGCCAAGCCACTAGAGCTTGTACCAAGTTTCCACATGCTTCTTTAACCTTTGCTCAATTAATTTGAAGTTGTTGTACAGATCATTGAGCTTCATTGTTTCAATGTCTGATTTGTTTTCTCAAACAGTGACATTTGTTTGAAACTCTGAAGGTAAACTTCTTAAAAACTTCAAATTGAGGTCTTCCTTTTCTACCTCAATGCCAAACACAGTTAGTTGTGTAACAATCTTCTGAAGCTTGGTAAAAATGCTATCAAGTGAGTCATTGCTTGAAGCAGTGAAGTTTTCATAGCTTTGCTTCAACAATGTCTTTTGAGTCTTCTTAGTAGCATCATTACCACCAAACACTGAGCAAATTTCTTCAAATAATTCTTTAGCAGTCTTAAACTTGCTGAATGCAATGATCTGGTCTCTGGGAAGAGTCATCAGCAATAGACTTCTAGCCTTAAGATCATTCTTCCTCATTGCCTTTTCAACATTGGATTCAGGCACCGAAACTTTCACAACATCTGTTTCTCCAACCTTCACAGTACTAGTCACGGGCTTGAAAGAATCACCAAGTTGAATGATCTCCCATAGAGCATAGTCCTGTATGAGGAAGTATTGCTCAATCAATATCCTCCACATCTCAAACTCATTAAGCTTAAGCTTAGGGAGTCTGGGTGTAGAAGAAGAGTTTGATTGGTTGTTTTCCATCTCCATTGAACTGAGTGAGTGAGTTAAGCAAATTCTTTAGATCTTCTAAAACAAAATACCAGAACCTGGCTCTGATACCACTTGATGGATCTGGGACACTCTCCTTGTGTCAATGATATTTTGTATAATATTATCAAGCAAGCGGAATTTACTTAAGTAATACTTAGAAGACGAATTATATGATGTAATGAGAATGAACACAAGTTAACACAAAACTCAAGCTCCAATATTATTAATGAAATAATACGAGTGATCTTAGTATCACTAGGGTTACACCTTGAAGCTTTCGTAGGTAAAACTAATGTGTAAACATACGTACCTAAGACAATGACCTAGGATCTCCTTTTATACAACAAGGAGTCCTTTACAAGATAAGTATAAAGCTAACATTATAGAATATACACACAATCTATTCTATACTTATCTAGACGCGTTTAACTAAACTTAAACTAATAGCGATGGTAATAATGAACTGGCGGTGGGAATACGTTTCCCCGCTAGTGTTAATCCAAGCGATGTAAACCACAACTATCCGTGATAACAAATTATTCCCAACAACTTTTCCCATGAGTCCCAATCGTCCCAAAAGCGTGTACAAAAGATATGAGTCGACTTAGTAACTTATGCAAGCAACTAGATAATTGAACTAAGGGTTTAGTATGATAACAATAATGCCCTAAAAGTGAGTGCATACAAGGTAGGCTAAGGCGATTTGGGTGTACATTTGGGGTGGATTGTAAACAATGCTCTTCATTGATATTCCGGAAACCGAAACATCACGAGAACCGCGAAAAGGATAGGCTCACGAGGGGTTAACTAGGGGTATCGTGTACTAAAGATGAGTACAACGCAAGGGTGTGGGGGAATTATTCAACCGATGTGGAAGAAGTAATTATATTACGGGTATCAAACAAGGGTTATCCTAATGCCTCTTATCATTTAGTTATTCCTAACTACACAAGTGTAGTCTTACTAGCGATCTCGGAATGAATCACAAAACAAGTTCTAGAATCTAGTATACTACCGGTTCACACTCAAAGCATTAAAGTGGAATGTTTTAATTCCTACAAATCTAAGGGCGATCCTCACATTTTGGGTAGAATTTAAGTGGTAAAGGGTTTTGTACTAGTCATATAACTTCATCCATGAGACGCTTTATTAAGACTAATGGCCCACTCCTACATGTCATGAAAATTTTAAATTTGGTGCCAAAATTACCCTAACCGATATTTCTCATGGTTTATTACACAAATGAAATTGGACAAGGCAAATAGTCAAGGATAAGCATAGTTTCAAAGTTCCAGCTTTTATTTTCCTCCTACACTTAAAGTGAACATTGTCCCAAATGTTCCCCAAAGTATCAAAGTTATGATAATGGAAGGTAATTAAAAGCGAAAGAAACTAGTACTCCTCGATTAGCTCGGTAGGATCCGTGTGAAGTAGTGGTTAAATCTTTCTTCAAGAAGAATGTATCGTGAAAACTCCTTCCAATCTTATGTATCTTCTTGATAAACAAAACCTACACACTTGAAGAAAACAAAGCGAAACCTTCGCGTAAAATCGGCGGTAACAATATATATATGACTCTACTAAAGTAGGATATAATGCTTGTGGAATGGATGTTTACAGATTTTCGGAAAATTAAGACCGGAAAATTCCAAAATGTTATAAGTAGCTCGAAAACGAGAAAAGTAGTAAGCAGTTTCCACTCCTCCCGACGTCAGTTGCGACCACGCCGTCAGTTATCTGATGAGAAACTAGTCTGCGATTTTTCGGAAAAATTCGGAAAATTTATATTTCTAGAATGGAAAATTTTCCTACAAAACATCCATTATGACTCGATACAAGCATTTGACTCTAACAAACACACATATATATATCTTTTCAATAATCGTAATTCTCATGTTCACGTTCTTTTAAAAACGTGTGTAATCTTCCCTACACTTATCCTTTTTGTAAAATACCTTTATATGTAATTAAGACGAGGTTAAAGACAAAATAAAGCATTTTTACAAATTCAAACATGAGAACATACAATAATGAAAGATATATGACACACAAATAAAAATGACAAAATAACACATGGGTTGCCTCCCAAGAAGCACTTGTTTTTGTTCGAGTCACGAGCTTGACTCTACCCTTATTTAACGGATAAAAGGGAAGTTTTTTCTACACTTAAGCTTAAGTGCGGGTGATAGTAGCGATACACACCCTTAGGGTGGAAATTTGCTGCGTGAGGAGAAGGTGATAGGTGATGGGTGATTTATATGCTCAAAGGGGTGTGCTCCATTCATTATAACCTTACCTAATTTTATGGGTGTAGCGGGTGAATCAAGTCTATCTCCTAGAAATGGATCATCTTCTATCAACTTCAAGAGATTCTTAGTTAAGGATCCATCTTGACCTAATAAACCCGGTTTAAACCCATAATGTTTTTTGTTATCAACCATGAATGGGTGATGTAAGTGTGTAAGGTCATGGGTTACTCCTATATTTGCTTCCACTCTACATGTCCTAGAGTCCACTACCTTTATCAAGCAACTACCGGACTATTTATTTTGATGGGTGGATTGGGGCCTAATTTAATTCCTAGATTCACATCTAAAGACGGAAAATTGGGTAAGGTTTTTGGTTGAGGCTCGGTTCATCAAAATTAGGAACTTCCCTAAGATTAAGAGAGTTCATGACAACAAGCATCTAAACCTACATTCTCTATTGGCATTTGGTCCAAAGGTTCTATATCAATCGGGTTCTTATACTCTTCTACTTCTTTACGGGTAAGTTATAGGGATGTGTGTTCCTCAGTGATGGTAGGGCTTGTGGGCTTGGAGTTTCCACCTCATTCTCCATTATATCTAGATCTCCTAAATGTTCATCACATGTTTTAGTATGATCTAACCTAAATACACTCCTAAGTATCTCAAATCCTTCTTTAGCCATTTCAAATTCTTGGTCCGATTCATAAGAATCAGTCTCAAAAATTTGATTACTATGTTCTATTTGCCTAAAGGATTCCTCATGTGTGTCATATGTTTTGAAATATATCCCACACATGCAAATAGGTGGTTCAACTCTAACCATCTCACAATCTTGTTCGGGTTTAGGTTCCATGTTCTTAAAAACTATGTCTTTTTTATCATGGTGCCTAAGATCATTCAACTGATGGTTTATGCTTAGGAGGCTTTTCTCAAAAAAATTCCAGATGGTCTCACTAAAAAGAGTTGATTCTAACAATGATCATTGAATAGAAGCCACACAAGCGTAAAATTTATCAAATACATCCAACCTTACACCCGTCTCCTTTTTGATATCTCTAAGATCACTCACAAATTCATTAGAACAATAAAAAGCAATCCAACTTGAGAAATTCAATTGTTCCTCATTTGTTAATGATTCAAATGCAACTTCACTTGCCATAGCGACAAATGAAAAGTGTTTTACGAACACAAACACAAAGAAGGGGGATAGACTACAAGGAAGCTAAAAATTGAGAAAAAAATCTTACTTGATAGGATTCAAGCAAGGAAACCTAAAAGAGGTGGACTCCTAACTAGCTATTCTATTCCCCGCGCCGCGCCTAAAAACTTGATAGGCGACAAGCGTTCGGGGTCAAAGGAACTTCCTTTCGTCGAGCAAGTTTTTCAACACCCTAGGCGTGAACCTAATCGTTGTAGTATAGTATTAGGGTAAGCCTCGGAATTGATATAGTTCTTCAGGGAATAGGAATGCTAGTGAGAAATTACTACGCTTAAGGTTGGGGTTGAGGAAGATTATTTTTATCTTTTTTTATGTTTTTTTAGAAAATGGAAAGGTACGAATCTCGGGGTTTGGATTTGGGGGTTGGTATTTCTACCGATTACTCTACTTATCTAATTATCTAAGCTAAGGTGAGTGTAGTCTTTGTCTATTGTTGTGTGCTCTTATCATGATTTAAAAATGTGTTTACTTAGATGTTATTACTCCTTAGTTATCTCCTACTGATGGTTGAATTGTCACGTCCTTATTCTTAACGCGTTGTGTTTCTAAGGTCGTAGGGTATGCGTTTATCCCTAACTCTTTGAAGCTACCTAAGTTTAATGACTACGAAATCTCTAGGATTCATAAACTTAACACTAAGGTTATCTTTGAATATTTAGCCTACAATTCCACTAGTAACTATAAGCTAAGGTTCAACAAAGACTAATCAAGCATTAATAACACAACGAATGACCTATCGCAATACTAGGTCAATCACAATTAAGATAAGAGACAACCAATCAATATTCAATAACTAGGTTTCATATTATCTAAGCAAACACACAAGTAAATTAGCGGACATGCGGAACATGCAAGCATACACGTAAACAATTGAAGACATGATTAAATCAATGAAGTAAAACACTTATCTTGTTGTAAAATAGGGTATGGAACCCTAAGATACCGCCCAAGACTGACCTTGGTTCGGTTTAGGTTTTACTCCACAAAACTACCTCTTTAAAAGCGAAAATTCGGATTCTATATATAGTGTTACAAAATGCGACGGCCACTTTAATTGTGACGCCGCTGGTCGCCACCATTAGGGTTTCGTCTTGGCCACGTCAACTCTGTGACAGCGTCACCTTATGCTCGTGACGCCGTCGACTTCAACCTCTGACGTCGTTTGGATCCAAATCTAGGCCGTTTGAGTTGCGACGCCCTACTCTTTTAAACCTGATGCCGTCACTTGTAAATTAGCAATTTGGCTACCGAGTCGTCTCAAGATGTGTCGCGACAGCGTCGCATTTAAGCAGTGATGTCGTCCCCTTTCAATTCCAACAGCTTGAGTGTCTCGATTCTTGACTTTGGCCATTTTCTTCATATATTCGCGCCTTTTCGTCCGAATAAGTGTCATTCCATCAATTTGCCTTCAAGAGACCTAAAAAGTGAAAAGGAACGAAATTAAGTAGTAACGGATACAAAAGTGATCAATTAAGGGCTTAAATGACCCCTTAAAAGTGTACCTTTTAAATCCTTATCAGCAGTCTTGATGATGACGAAGCTTGGCAACTCATGGACTTGAGCTTGCTCGATTTCAAGAGGTGGTGATCCCGCCTTTAAGAGGAACCTAGAGAATCACAAAAATACAAAACTACATAGAAAGATCCTTTGGATATGAGGTTAGACAGTTTACAATACTAATAGAGAGTATGTGTAAAAGGGAGGAGTCACAATGAAGAAATGGCTCACTATTTATAGGCAAAAACCTCTACTGTTCCCCGGATCCCTTACTTGAGGGATCCCTCCAGTGTAATCCTAGGGATCCGTGGACGCTCCTCTTTATTTGGGTTATGGGTCATGGGTTATGGACTTTGGGTCATGGGTACCCAAATAGATACAATGTATCTAGACATTGGATCATGGGTATGGGTCATGGACCATGGATAATACCCAACATGACTTCATGCATGATGTCATGCAATGGGTCATGGGTTATGGATCAAGCTCCATGGGTATGGGTCATGTACTTTGGGTTTTACCTAACTATATTCAATATATCTAGTCAATGGGTCAAGTACTTAGATTTTTACCCATTTCATTACCCATTACAATATATACTAAGTATATATAAGTACATATCCATATTATGTAAACACTAGTTGTTATACATAAGCATTTCTATAATTTGTAAACACTGTTACTTGTTTAGTGTTTTATATGAAAATATAAGTGTGTTAGTAAACTATTGGCTCAACCTATTTACGTATTTTATTTGTTTCGTTAAAATAATTTTACGTTTGTTATCGACAAAACATTAGAAGATCGTAAAATATAAATAACCATTTTTACTGCTTATTTGTATTAACATATACTTTTTATGCATTGTAATGGGTAAAGTAATTGGTAAAAACCAAAGTCCATGACCCATGACCCATAACCCAAGATCCATTGACTAGGTACAATGAATGTTGTTGGGTAAAATCCAAAGTCCATAACCCATACCCATGGAGCATGATCCATAACCCATGACCCATTGCATGACATCATGCATGAAGTCATGTTGGGTACTATCCATGATCCATGACCCAAAGTCCATGACCCATGACCCAAGATTCATAACCCAATGACTAGGTACATTGCATCTTGTTGGGTATCCATAATCCATTACCCATAACCCATGGTTCATAACCCATAACCCGGTTTGCAACCCAAAATCCGGACTAAACTGGCCCAGTAGCCGGATCCCTGGTTTTGCCCTAGTTGGATCCCTCTAGGGAGGGATCCGTGGGACAATACACAAGTTTTTTCTATAAATAGTGAGCTATTTCTCTCTTGCTCACTACTACTTTACATATACTTTCTCCTAGTATTCTAACATCTCTGAACTCTGATCTAAAGGACCATTCTATGTAGTTTTATGTTTGTGTGATTCTCTAAGTTCCTCTTAAAGGTGAGATCACCACCTCTTGAAGACATGCAAGCTCAAGTCATAAGTTGCTAAGATTCGTCATCATCAAGACCACCGAAGTGCATCTTGTTGATAGTTCTTTCCTCCCTCTATAGAAGTGTTGTGTTGAAGGCATCAGTTAACGGTGCCGAAAGGTCGTGTCGAAGGCATTAGTGAAAGGTGCCAAAGGTGTACATTCGATATGATGCATCGATGTACAAGTTAGATAGTTTGGGTTAAAGGATGTTGATATCCTTCTAGTGTTGTAACAAGGAGTGTGCCTCCTTTAGGGTAGTTGTAGTGTTGGGTAGTAGTTCCTCCTTTGTAATGGAACTCGGTATCTAGCCTTGTACCGGATAAAGTGTAGGCGACGTTGTGATAGGTTTGGTTCTACCTCGTGGAAGAACTCGATGTCTAGCCTTGTACCGAATAAAGAGTAGGCGACGTTGTGAAGGCTTCTCCGCCACATTAAGGAGCTTGTGTTTTGTAGTGCTTACGAACTCTCGAGTGGGGTACTCGGGGAGTATAGTAGGGCAAGGAAGGTGTCCTTGTAGCCGAACCACTAGAAATACTTGTGTCGTGGTTTTTTGCTCTTTACTCTTTATCTTTTGCATTACTTATTTATATGCTTATCGATCATTTTCCAACACACTTACCAAATAGATTGACATAAGTCTATCTAAATAATTTAAAACGAAGTTTTAATCGGCAAAATTATTCAACCCCCTTCTAGTTTTCCATAATTGGCATCAGATGTTCGTTACCAAGTTTCTTAGAGTATATTGTACTTTAAAAACTTGATACGATCTGTGTATGTTTGAAAACTATAAAGAAGGAAATTTCTTAAAACAAAAATTCATGTTTTAGAAATTCTTATACTTTAAATGTTGGATAGTGATAGATCATTCTAACGTTTTCCTTTGAGAATTCTTCATGTTAGGATTCGTTCAATGACTTCGCTCCATCTAAAGAAAAATGAAGTCAACACCCAAAGAAGAATCCAAAGTAGTTACGATTAGGTATTTTAAAAGCTCATGAAGTATATCGCGTCTATGATTTTCAAAAATCATAAAAAGAATATATAGCAAAGGTATGTTCTTCTAACTATAATTAGTTAATCTAAAAACATACTAATTGTTTGTAGATAAATTAATAATATATGCTTCTAAATTATATTATGTAGTATTATACTTTTATTACATATATTACGAAAAGACTCGTAGATTTAATGCTCAAACTTCAATATCACAATTTCTCCAAAAATTCATTCTTCATATTAAACGCATCATCAAGAATAGTATTCTTGGTTGATCTCCATAGACAAAACTTTAAACTAGTCATTATACATCTTTACCTCATTAAGAAATTTGGCTAATCAAAAGTTTTGATCCGTCATATCTCACATAGAGATATTGGCATTGCATTAGTAATCTATGTCAATATTTTACATTCAAAACTTTCCATATTATGATAAAATATAATTTTAACATGATTCTTAGTTTCCCGACTTATGGCTTACTCGTAAAAAGGAACCTCGTCAAAAATGTTTTGTAAACACGAAGACTCGTCAAAACCTTGTACCATAGACAAACCCTAAGATATAGAGCAAAACCATTGACAAAAATCAAAATCAAAAACTCCAGTGTCAAAATTATCAAACCCACTCAAACTGTTTCTCGAATCATTGGATCCCTACATTTTAACTAGCGGGTCCTTTTGCAAGGGATCCGTGGGAACCGCACATCAAGAAACATAATAAGTGTTTGATGATCATTGTGCACTTCTACACCTCACTTTACTCTTTCACATACGAACATAAACCCATAATTACTGTTCCTATGAGATCTTTCTTCATCATTCCAAGGAATTCAATCACTTCTGTAAGTATTATCTTCACTACATTGTAATTTCCATTCTCTAGTTTCTAGTAGTACAATTTTTACATCTTGAGAACTTTGATTCAAGTGGGTTTGTCACAATTTGCTATCACATTATTTTCTAAGATAACTAATCAAAGTATAAATATTGTTAATACAAATTAGAACTCATAATGAATTCAAAAGAGATGTGTTGAGAAAAAATTGTGATGAACCTCAAAAAGGAACTATTCATTTAATTAACACCACATTGTGGTTTTAGTGTTTGGGATCAATCATGCCAAGCTCTAAACAACAAGATTATCAAGATACGGCTCATTACATACCAACGCACCACTGAAAGGAAGGTCTTGACCCTCAAGATCGAAAAGCTTTCAAAATGCTACAAAAGCGGTTGTTTCATGAAGGCCGTGTGGTCGATCAATTCTTTCTCAATAATACCGACATTCCCAAGGTCTTTTCGGCAATCAACTTTCACTCTCCTCAACATCCACGAACAAATATGCCCCGTATTTGCTCTTGAGTTCTACAAAAGCATTAGGATCATAAGGAATGATGACGGAACTATCTCAATTGCCTTCATCATCAATGAGCACAACTACACCTTAACCCTTGTTGAGTTTGCCCGGATTCTTCGCATTCCTCACCATGGAGTATGCATCTATTCCAATGAATGGTCACTAGCCAAGCTTCATGACATGATTGATGATCACAAGGTTTATTTCACACCCCTCTATGAACCGACCACGGTGAGAGATACCATTTTTATTCAAAGAGCCTCCCCAACTCGAGTAACTAGGAACTCAAAAGTCATCCACCGGGATCCCTTCCAAATGGAACTTTTGGAGATGTTCCCTCTCTACAGGAAATGGGAACAAGTTCTTAGGGAGAATGTCCTTTACTTGGTTAGAAACAAGGATCGTCCTAAGGCATGTCTAGTTTACATGATCTATTGCCTTGTCAACTCAACTCATTTCAACCTCGCATACTACATGGTCAAGCGGATGGCTAGCGTTTCTAAGACGGATAAGATGGTGCTACCATATGCTATGCTTCTTACTCGCCTAGCTAACTTTGTCTTTGCCTTAAAACCCTCTCCCTATACGGATGACCACTTCATTTACAACAAAGTCATGGTACCTCTATCCGATGAGAAAACGTCGAGGTTCATGGTTGAAGGTTAAAGGCCTCATCCACCAACGGACTCATCCGAGGAGACAGAGGGAGAAGGAACCAACCCCATAGGCAACTACCTCCATCCTTTGTGGAACCTTCTTCCCTCTCACCCGATACTCACCTCAAAACATTCCATCTCCAATACCTCCATCTCCTACTCATGACAATAATTGCTTTAATTGTCAACATGCCCAAGGGTTAGTTCAAGAAGTACGACATGAGTTACATTTCATGTTTAATCATCTCCTTGAACGATTTGACCAAATCAACAAATCTACTCATCCTTAGAACTTAAGAATACAACCACAATGGTGCTCTTCTTTAGTCTTAGGTAAAACTTAGAATTGTTAGAAAATGTACTACATGTTTGTATCATTCTCTTAGTTTTAGAAATATGTGTATCATTTCTCATGTTTTATTGAATGAAACTACATGTTGTATGTTATATAGTTATGAGAATATGTTTGGTGCTATAATACATAACTCATTTGGATGTTAACATCACTTTTTACATCTACATTGTCACAAAAGAACGCAGGTACACGGTTCTCTCAAATTTGCCTAGACGGATCCCTCACAGGAAGGATTCATGGGATCCGTGCAACAGAAGCATATTTCCTTACTAATATTAATCTCATTTGCAGGAAACTGTACACAATATACTTGTTTTCTAACCTTTGTTTTGTAGATTTTCAAAATACACATGAAGACTTTGACACCCTCAACAAGGGGGAGCTTTTTCGTCAAAGCAAAGCATTGCAAAAACGCTTGCAATACATTCACTTAAGTTTTCTATATTACTTGACGTCCTCCTCAAAAGGGAGCAATCTTCAAGGGGAGCATTTCGTCAAAGACAAAACCATTGCAACCATACTTGCAACACACTCGTTTAGCCTTCTTAACTACTTGACGCCCTCAACAAAGGGGATGATCCATCAAGGGGGAGCTAAGACGAGAATCTTTCTCTCATCTTACTCTTTATTCTTCATTTTGTTATTTTTTCACAAGTTTTTCTCAAAACAATGTGTAAGTTTCTTTTCAACGCTCTTTTGTTTCGACAAAATGAGGAGAAAGAGTAAAACTCAATTCAAATTTTTACAATTTTATTTTCTTAAAATAATCTTATGTTTTGTCATCAACAAAAAGGGGGAGATTGTTAATACAAATAAGCCATAAAAATGTTTATTTATATTTTACGATCTTCTAATGTTTTGTCGATAACAAACGTAAAATCATTTTAGCGAAACAAATAAAATACGTAAAAGGTTTGAGCCAATAGTTTACTAACACACTTTTACCAAACTTATTAAAACTATATCAAAACATGTTTAGTAAATAAGTTATATAAAACCAAAGACATTTTTTATATAAACACTAACAAGTAATATTGTTTACATCTTTTAGAAATTATTATGTATAACATCTAGTGTTTACATAATAGAGAAATGTATATATATATACATTGTATATATTGTAATGGGTAAAACCCAAAGTCCATGACCCATGACCCATAACCCATGATCCATTGACTAGGTACAAAAACCAAAGTCCATAACCCATACCCATAGAGCATGATCCATAACCCATGACCCATTGCATGACATCATGCATGAAGTCATGTTGGGTATTATTCATGATCCATGACCCATGACCCAAGATCCATAACCCAATGACTAGGTACATTGCATCTTATTCGGTATCCATAATCCATTACCCATAACCCGGTTTGCAACCCGAAATCCAGACTAAACTAAACCAGTAGCCGGATCCCTGGTTTTGCACTAGCCAGATCCCTCTGGGAGGGATCCGTGGGACAGTAGACAAGTTTTGTCTATAAATAGTGAGCCATTTCTCTCTTGTTCACTACTACTTTACATATACTTTCTCCCAGTATTATAACATCTCTAACCTCTGATCCAAAGGATCATTCTATGTAGTTTTATGTTTGTGTGATTCTCTAGGTTCCTTTTAAAGCGTAGATCACCACCTCTTGAAGACATGCAAGCTCAAGTCATGAGTTTCTAAGCTTTGTCATCAAGACCAGCAGAAGTGCATCTTGTTGATAGTTCTTTCCTCCCTCCATAGAAGTGTTGTGTTGAAGGCATTAGTGAATGGTGACGAAGGGTCATGTCAAAGGCATTGGTAAAAGGTGCCAAAGGTATACATTCGATATGATGCATCGATGTACAAGTTTGATAGTTTGGGTTAAAGGATGTTGATATCCTTCTAGTGTTGTAACAAGGAGTGTGTCTCCTTTGGGGTAGTTGTACTGTTGGGTAGTAGTTCCTCCTTTGTAATGGAACTCCGTATCTAGCCTTGTACCGGATAAAGTTGTGTTCTTTTCCCTCTGAGTCTTTGGGAACAGTAGTTGTGCCCTCGGACAAAAGTTATGTTTTGCGAATGTCCTCCTTAGGCTTTGTAGAAGGCGATCCCCTACTAGCGGGTTGTATGTTTCCCTTTGGATCTTGGGGAGTAGTCTGCGGGACCAAGGGCACTGACTGTGATGTATCAGTGTCCTTCGTTGTCACCGGAGTGGATGTTTCTTGGTCACCCTTGGGTGTCTTATCAGTTTGGGGCTTTCTTTGCCTTTTAAGCGGTGCTCTAGAAGCCTCAGGGCCCGAGACTTGGGTTTGGTTTTAGTCCCGCCCGAGACTTCCCTTCCTCTTTTTGGGAGCGGGGTTTGGACACCTGAATCCTCTAGTTGTTCTGACAACCATATGGGTCAATTCACTTTCGGTGACAAAGGATGGATCTTTTGAAAATTTGAGGGGCTCAGGATGCCAGGTAAAGCACAATATTTATATTCCTGAGGATAATTGCAACCCAGTAATACTTGCAAAGTACATGAGACAAACCTAGGGTATGAAACATATTTTGCCCTAGTTTTGCTTAGTAGCTTGGTTAAGAGATCCGTAAATGATCTCCCTATGTCGACATTGGTCCACGTCATCAAGTTGTATGCCATCATCAACCGAATAGAGTTAACATGTTCGGTGGATGAATGGTTCCCGAGAACTGAATCACAAAATTGAGCAGGATCTTCAAGCCACGGAAAAGAGTTCTTGGTGACTGGGGTCTCGTCCAAAAATTTTGATCTAAAACAATTTTACCTAACTCACCCTTAAGGTGGTTGGGTCGAAAGTAACAACATATTGTTCAGTTATAGTCAAGCCATGTTGATGTACAAAAAGTTTTATAGTCCGTGGTGACTGATTGTTCCCGTTTAAAATAGTAAACTTGATGAGAAACTCCACGAGTGGTGAAGGTCTGTCTCATCGATTGTGGGTGTCGGGTCATAGGCCATCTGCGGTTGCCCAAAACTCCACGAGGAGGTTTTAGCACAAGATTGAAGGGGTGAACAAAGGCTTTGTTTGGGGTGATTAAAGAGAAATTTCATGATTTCCTTATAGGTTGGGACATCATGTGGGTATTCAACATTTTCAAGACTGCCCACCCACTAAGGTGCAAAATGAAGACTTTGTGTTCTTGCCATTTCCATTGAGGGTTTTTGATAATGTTTGACAAGAGCAATTAAAGAGTTGAAAATCTTTTGAGTTTGATGATGAAAAACCTTTTGTAAAAGTGTTTACAGAGAAGATTTTGCTTAAAAACTGGTTGAAGATTAAAGAACACGCAATGTTTTCTGGGTTGAGAAAAGATTTTGACAGAGTTTTGATGCAGAAAACTATTTGTGTATGTTTTAATGTGTTTTGAGATTGGTATTTATAGAGTGGTGAGAGGGTAGATTTTGCACATGTGAGGATTTGTAAAGTTTTATTGAAAACATTTTATTTACCTCATTTAATCGACCACCCACTACCCCATGATTTTCTCACGGTTTTCAAGAGCAGTTGCGGTCTTGATAAAGTGCATCTTGGTGGTTAAAATATCCTAAGGATATTTTTTTGTGAGGAGGCAATAAATGCCAAGTGGGATGAGGTAAGGTTGTGAGGGCCCATGACATGGATGATGAAGGGTTAGAGACATATGTTCCTATATTAAATTGGTATGTTTACCAACCAGAGACATTAAGTAACTAAAATACTTGGAGCATTTAGTTACTCATTCAATGCTCTTTGTCCAATGTCAGGGACCCTGAATGAGTCTTACTCATTCAGTGAGAAGATGAATTTGGGAATTTGTTCAAGGATCAAGGACTATTTCAGAGAGAACATGCTGAGATCAGGATTGGTTATTAGGTTGTTGACTTTCAATGTCAAGCATTCCCAATTCAGCTTTCAGTCTCTTGAAGGTAGGTTCATCCAAGGGTTTGGTAAAGATATCAGCAAGTTGATATTCAGTAGGGATGAAATGGAGTTCTATGTCTCCTTTCATGATGTGGTCCCTGATAAAATGATATATGATATCAATGTGTTTGGTTCTTTGGTGAAGGACAGCGTTGTTGGAGATTGCTATAGCACTGGTGTTATCATAGAAGATGGGTACCATTTTGTAATGGATGTCATAGTCACTGAGTTGACTTTTCATCCACTGACTTCATTGCTACATATTGACTTCGGTGAAGACATAGCCACTAATTATTGCTTTTAGCACCCAACAAACCAGCTTTTCCTCCAAGAAATTGACAGACCGTGAGGTACTTTTTTTGTCCATGTTGCGACCGAGATAATCGTAGTCGAATATCCTTTGAGGTCAAACCCTAAACATTTTGGATAGTAAAGTCCAAGGCTTAGAGTTTCCGGTGTATCTCGAGAATTCTTTTGGCTGCAGTGAGATGGGATTCTTTAGGATTGGGCGATATCTTGCTATTAGACATACCGAGAATTGTATGTCGTGTCCGGAAGCATATAGATACATTAATGATCCTACAATCCCACGAAATGAGTTTGATTAACGGTTGCCGGTGAGATCGGTGCAAGGTTATTTGGAGGACCATTAGTGTCTTCACGTACACAATCGGAGATCTCATATTTCTTCAAGAGATTTTCGGTATATTTCTCTTGACCGATGGTAATTCCTTTATCAGTTTTCACGATTTGTAGTCTAAGGAAGTATGTGAGTTCACCCATCATGCTCATTTCAAATTTCTTTGTCATCAGTTTTCAAACTTTTGCAAAGAGTATAATTTGTTGAGCCAAAAATGATGTCATCAACATACACTTGGACTAGTATCACATCTTGTTTTGTCCTATAGATAAGCGATTGTGTTGTCTATCTTTCCTCGACAAATTTGTTTTGAATCAGGAAGGGTGAGAGAGTTTCATACCATGCTCTGGGAGCTTGTTTAAGTCCATATAGGGCTATATCAAGCTTGCAGACATAGTCAGGATATTCACTACTCTCAAAGCCAGGAGGTTGTTGAACATACACATCTTCCTTGAGTTCACCATTTAGGAATGCACTTTTTACATCCATTTGGTAAACTTTGAAGTTTATGTATGTTGCAAAGGAAAGGAAGATCCTGATGGCTTCCATTCTTGCAACAGGAGCAAATGTCTCATCATAGTCAATGCCTTCTTATTGACTGTAACCTTTGGCTACAAGTCCGGCTTTGTTTTTAATGATAGTCTGTTTTCATCGCTTTTGTTTACGAAACCCACTTAATTCCTATGACAACGACATCCCGAGGACATTTGATCAAGGTCATGACCTTGTTTTTATCAAGCTGTGAAGTTCTTCTTGCATAGCCTGAACCCGGCTAGGATGTTTTAGTGCTCAAGATGACACTTTGGGTGCTATTTCGATAGAAAATCGACATATAGACATTCATTGGTTTAAGTTCTTTGTTAACTTAGTAGCCATGCTTCTTGTGAGCATGCCTTGATGGGATTCACCAATGATGTTCACAAGCTCAATGTCTTGAGATCTTGTCCACTTACTTTGTGGTCTAGGATCTGAGCTTGATGAGGTCACTGGAATTTTAGGAATGGGTTCAGGTGCAGGAGCCACAGAATCATCTGTTGAGATGCTTTGCTCAGGTTGGGGTTCATGAATTACAGGTTCTTGAACATTTGGTTCAGTATTACCTATCCCATTAGGGACTGATTGATTATCAATGAATTCACTGATTGTTGGTTGAGGAAGGTTGTGGGGCAAGACATAATATGAGATATCAACATCAACTTGATATGAGGAATTGATTTGATGTTGAACTTATCGGGAGGGTATCTTGATGAGTCATCAATTCCTATTTCCTCCATCGAGGTATTGGTAAACCCGATGCTTTCGAACTTTCATCAAAGGTGACATGAAAGGTTTCCTCAACTTGTTGTCTTCGTGTTAAACACCTCGAAGGCTTTAGAGATCGATGAGTAACCTAAGAAATACCCATCATCGACCAGCATCAAATTTGCCTAAGTGATCCTTGTGATTGTGAATGAACACAGACACCCAAACACATGAAAGTAGCTAACATCGAAGTCTTCCTTTGAAGATCTCATATGGGGTTTTGTTATGTCTCTTGACAATGATTGACTGTTTGAGTGTAACAGTTTGTTTTGTGACTTGATAAGTGCTTTGAGAGTGCGAGCCATTTAACATGGTTCTTGTAGCCTCAATGAGAGTTCTGTTTTTCCTTTCACCTACCCCATTTTGTTCGTGGGTATAAGGAGATGAGAAATTTTGGGAAATTCCTTTATCGTCACAGAACCTCTCAAGCTCTTGATTTCGAACTCGGTACCATTGTCGGGCTCGCTTTGTTTAACAAGAATGTCATTACGGTTTCAATTTTCCCGATGAATGACATTATGGTTTCGATTTCTGACTCTTCTTGGAAAGAAAGTATACCCAAGTGTATCTTGAGAACTCATCAACAATGACCAGTGTATACTTCTCATGCTGGATTGATCTTGGACTGAAAGGTCCAAAGAGATCCATATGCAAGAGGTGAAGGCAGCTTTTGATGGAGAAATTTTGTTTTGTTTTAAACCATGCTCTATGATGTTTACCTTTTTCACAGGCTGAGCATGGTTTATGTTTTGCAAAAACCAGTGATGGTAAACCAAGGACTTTATTTTGTTTTGCCAAGTTGTTTATATTTTTGAAGTTTAAGTGTAAGAGTCTCTTATGCCACAGCCAGTTGACAGTTTCAGTGGCTTTGGCAAAAAGACAAGTTCCATTCTAAGAGAGAGTTGACATGTCCAGCACATATACATCATCTCTCCTAGGAGCTATTAAAACAACTTCTTTGTTGGCATTGAAAATAGTACCTTGTTTATCATTGAACTATACTATGTACTTAGCATCACATAACTGACTCACACTGATTAGATTGTATTTCAAACCATTGACATAAGCTATTCTAGAGAAAACTATACCACTGTAGTTTACTGAATCATAACCTTCAGTGGGACATGATGAGTTATCACCAAATACTACCTTGGGTCCTGGTTCCTTTACATACTTGTGCAGATACTCTTTGACACCAGTCATGCTCCTTGAACATCCACTATCTAGATGCCAAATGGGCTCCCTGGCGTGTCTCTGCACAAATAGTAAACTGAATTAGTTTCTCTTGGTGACCCACTTACTAGTGGGCTTGGATCTCATGGTCTGTTTAAACTTAGCAATTGATTCATGGTCAGTGGTTGAGTGAAGTGTGCTACCACAGGTTTTGCATTTGCTTACTAAGGAAGACTCAGTGATACGGGGTTGTTTTGAACTTCTCCTTGCCTGGATTACTCTATCATGCTGAGATGTCTCATGAGCTAGATTTCCACATATATCACAGCAAGAGTTCATGAGACAGTCATCAGGAAGATGATCATTAAAGCCACAATGTGGGCAAGGAGGAAAAGGTTTAGCTTTAGGTCTTTGACCCTACTTTGAGGAAGAAGCATACGGATGACCAGAGTTGGTATGAGTTGCTTCACTGAATGAACTTACATACTGTAAGTGGTCAGAAGTTCTGTGATCTTCCTTTTTGCAGATCATGCAAAAAAGGATTCTGTAGCAATTATCAGTGGTATGGCTGGTATAATGACTAAGATGACACTTCTGCTTGGGCTTGGTGTTAGATTTTGACCTTGATGAACTAGAGAAGGCTGACTTAGTTTCCTTGATTGTTGAATCAGGAGCTTTCTCAATAGAGTTTATTTTGTCAGTCAACTTCCTCACAAGTTCAGTCAGTTGCTGGATTTGGTCTACTTCAGAGGAACTTGTAACATATTGGATTTCAAAAACACATCAAACCATGTGACTATGAGGCGTATACCTTAAGGTTTTAGAGAGATAAAGTTTAGAGGTTTAGGGAACTTAGAGAGAGAAAGAAAAATCTTATTATGAGCTCCAACCCTCTACCTTGGGAGGTAGAGGGTATTTATAGTACCTTACAAAACGCCACCTTCGGGTGCAGGATCGTGCATACATTGGGTAAAGACCCGTCAGCCTCCACGGTGTTACTTAACTAAATACTAACTAACATTAAATAACTACGACTATGAGCTTTCTAACGATTACATATACTGAGGTGACCGACACTTTAACAACTAGATTTTCTAAATCCTAACAATCTCCCCCTAAGGGAGGTCACCTCAAATTAAATAGAATACAAACAGATATTACATTTAAGATTGTTCTTGGATTCTTGTTTGAGTTCATTGCTTTGTAGCCCGTAGTCTTTGATTCTTCATGTTTTGCATGTTTGGATAATCCAAGTGGAGGTCTTTAACTTATCCACGTGATAATGAGTTTTGAGCCAACTTTGGGATCATCAGCTACCATAAATCTCTCACTCTTCCTTTGTAGTGTTGACATTATGTGAAGTTGTGACATTGGACCGACATGCTCACATTCTGGATCATGATTTCTTCTCATCAGAGTAGCGGAAGCTTTAGTTGATTCATTATTTTTGCAAAGACAGTAGCGAGCATGGAGTGTAAGTATCAGTCGCTGATGCACTTAACATAATTTCTAAGTGAATGTGTTGTGTGAGCATGCGGCAATGGATTGACCTCTCAATTACGATCACCGCAAACGTCGGGAGTACACAGATACAACAGCTTAGCAATAAAGCGCACAAAAGTGTCTTTGATCACTTTCGTTGAATCGGGGTACACGCCCATGGTTCTGGTTGATCGGTACAAGCACGCTGTGATCGTATAATTCAAGAATCTCCTTGACGGGGTTTCGCGGTGCTCTAGCCGTTCTCAAATCGGAACGCCTCAAAGAAGACAACACGGAGTGAGTGAACTAGCGAATGGGATTCAGCGATTGATGAAAAGAGATTTGAAAACAATCGCAGTATCGCTCAATATAAAGTGTTTTACAATACAACAAAGGTTTTAAGGAAAATCAATTATCAATCATAAACACCTTTATTTTGAAATATTAATACACGGTTGATGTGCTAGAGAAAAGGATTTTACGCACAACAACCGCTTTTTCAAAGGTATCCGTCAATCCATTTCCTGGACCAAGGTTGATTCAATGATGAATCACCTCATTGTTTCAATCCAGTTGTCACAAGTTTGATCTATTGGATAGATCTCACATGTTACCTACCAAGAGCTTGTTTGATGTTGGCTCTAAAAGGATTTCCATCTTCATCATGAATATTTTACATATCACTCAGATGTTCTGGCAATACCACGAGGATAATGCGTAGGACTCTTAAAATATAATCTCACATTCCATATTTTGTGAAACAATAAGTCTTCATTAATTTTGTGTCCTAATGAGATTTATTGATGATCTCGTGGCTCTAGACTCAATAGTGCACATTTGGTTCATGTCTTGGGAGACTAGGAGAGGGTCTCCTTCTTGATATCAACAATCTCAAAAGAAAGTTGATAGATAATGTAGGTTCCAGTGAGAATGAAACAAGTCCTTTTAAGAGGAACTTGAGTAGCTTGGGAAGTTGTGGTGCAATGCGTTCTTGGGTCCATGACGCCTTGTCTTCAATATCGGTGTTACCTTAGTAACACCCAAGAGTATATGTATTGAACCCGGTTCACCTAAGGTTGAAATAATGGAGGGCTATTTCTTTTCACCCTTTTCACATTTATTTCTTTTCATTCTTAAACCCCTTCAATGCTTACCGAGACTTCATTACTAGAACCTTGTTGGGTTTATTCGATTCTAGCTCTATCTCACCGCACTCTTCCCATTTCTCACTTTTCTCCTTTTTCATCATACCTGAGGACTCTACACTATCTAGTGGATTGTCCCTGGGTAGATCCCTCCGGCTCTGGCGGGATCGTGAGAACGAATACCTAACCTAACCATCCTTATATCTCCATACATAAATTAAATTTGGTCGTTCTTTTTGGTATTGTTCTTCTGCCATTGGAACCAATTGAAAACCATTTGAAAATCAATCCAGGTACTTGTGATATATTATTAAAGCATTTTGTACATGAATTGTTTTGATATTTCAGAAAAAGGCTCCCCCTCAACATGTGCATCGTATATTTGAAATCATTTTGGCACATAGAGGCAAGAGGAAGAATTCACTTCTTTGATTATCATTTTCTAAAACTATCGACATCACTTTCCTGATCAAAATTAGTATTTTTAAATACTTTGTTAAAGGTAATTTTGGGAAAGGATGTGGTTTTCAAAAAGTTGCTCCCCCTCAATATGTGCATCGAGATTCGAAAGTGTTTTGCACATACTAGGGAAAACCTGCACATAGAGACAAATCAATCACGTTTCAATCTTTTTTGGTTTGATATAGGTGCTACCCCTTAACATGTGCATGAAAAATTTGAAATCGTTTGGCACATGTAGGGAGGAGAGCTTGCTAATCACTTATAAGACCATTTATCGAAATATCAGTTTAAATCCAATTTAAATCACGATATTCTCCCCTGATCACAATTTTCAAATCCATTGAGATTTGTGATCTCGATTGATTTAAATTAATTTTGGAAACTTTTGGAGAAGAATTGTGACTTGCTTATGAAAACATTTAACCGATAAGGATCAAATATGAGACTTTAAACTCCAACCAATTTAAACATTTAACCAATTTAACCTTTTGGAGAAGAATTATCCTTGGTACCAAAGTCCCATGTTGATGGTTCCTTGGAGATACCGAAGACCCGCTTAACCGCTTCAAGGTGCTTTTGGTAGGCTTAGCACTGTATCTAGCACACATGCATACAACGAATGAATGTTTGGTCTCATGGCGATAAGGTACATCGAGGGACCCAATCATATTACGATATTTAGTTTGGTCGACCATGATCCCTAAGAGGTCCTCGTCCGATTTAGTACGCTCCACCATCGGAGTGTCAGCGGTCACAAGAATCAAATCCAAATTTCTTTAAAATTTCATTAGCATATTTAGATTGATTGATAAAAATGCCTCCGGACTTTGTGAAATTTGTAATCCCAAGAAAATGACATTTGTCCCATCATTAACATTTGAAATTTGAGCCCATCTCCTTAGAAAAGCAGTCGCATTCATTGGGGTCGATCGAGGCAAAAATAATATCATCAACATAGATTTGAGCGTGAATTAAGTGTTTGCACGACTTTCGGTGAACAATTTCGCATCAATCGCTCCTTTGCTAAATCCATTAGATAGAAGAAACTTTGATAACGTATCGTACCATGCCCTGGCGCTGCTTCAAACCGTAAAGAGCCTTCTTCAAGTGATATACATGAGTAGGATGCTCGATTTACAAAACCTTCGAGGTTGGTCGACGTCTACGACTTCTTTAAGATCTCCATTAAGAAAAGCCGTCTTAACATCCATCCGACAGACTACCATGTTCTTACCGCAGCGTTAGCTGTGAAGATTACGATTGCCTCGTACGTGCAACTAGAGCAAATGATTCTTCAAAGTCAATACCCTCCTCTTGACGGTATCCTTTTGCAACCAATCGAGCCTTGTTCTTTAACACATCGCCATGCTCATCAAGTTTTACTTTGAAGATCCACTTTAGAGCAATGATCATAGCATAGTCAGGAGCAGGTACTAATTCCCAAACATCTAGTCGATCGAACTCATGAATTTCTTCTTGCATGGCATTGAACCATCTGTCTTCATTCATGGCAGTTTTAACGTCTTTTGGTTCGACCTTAGATAGTACGGAGTTGAAGAAGCACCATAAGGCATCAGTGTCAAGTTGTTTACGAGTGGATACTGGACGAGAAGGGTTTCAATGATGTTGTCCAATGGATGGTCATGTGTCCATTTTCTAAGGTGTTCGTGTGGTTGTTGTTGAGGAACTGAAGTAGCGAGTTTAGATCTCCGATGAAGATGGTTCTAAAGTTGGTTCAGAGCAAATATGTTCTCAAATGGAGCATCTTGGGGAGTAGCAAAAGGTTATCTCCATCATAGGTGCAGACGCATTTCCATGATGTACACTTGATGATTGAGGATTTGATGATGAGGATGAGTGATGCGCATGGGCGCTTGACTTAATGACATAGAAACCGATTGGTTATCTATGTCACCGGGTTAGGACGACCTCTGTTGATGGATTTGATTGATCATTAGCGAAGGCTCATAGTGTTTGATTGTAAAAAGATTGCACTACCGAGGCTTCAATGAGGATCAAAGTAATGAGGGTGTATGTTCGGCCAAGACTACTTTGTAACCCGAGAATAAGAAATACTAGGGCACCTCGTTAAGTGATTACGCAGGGTAGACCTGCGAACCACCTCCGCGTGAGAGTAAGTATGAGTTATGGTTGTATAAGTGCGTGTAAGTAAAGAAATGAGTGTGAAATGAGCATACCATAATTCATCGCCGTCCAACCTATTTATAGTGGAAGAAATATGGTTAGAGGCACTCTTGCATGAATGTCGAGATCATGGGGCGTCCCATGATTGTGGGTAACCGCTAGGGCTTAGTGACCCACGTTCCGGACTTGACGGGAAGCCAAGAGAGAGAGGGAGATCGTGGGTTTGACCAAGTCGAAGTTCCTTATCCATTGTCCTTCGTCACCATACCCAAGGGCTTAGGCTCGAATGGCGAATTCCCTTAGGTAACCTTCGTGCAACGAATGGTTTGACGCCTATGGATATTTTGGAATCCTAACATGGGCCTTCGTATGGAAGGGCTTCGACACGTCTTGGAGGAGTGTCCTTCGAGCTACTCGGAGGGTACATCATCAAGCCCCTCAGTCGAAAGTGATGCATATGAGCGAAGAGGCATTGCATTCGACTTCATGCTTCGAAAAAATTACAGCTTAATGCAAATTGCGTTAGTAAGGGGATAATTACATACCTAACTGAGCGCATTAAATGCTAAGTAATTATTATCGCCGCCTTCACAGAATCACACTTCCCATTTTACCCGAAACCAAAAGTCATCCTTATTTAAAATTTAAAATTTCAACCGAATAAGACTTATCTTAGGACACACGTAGCGGTGCTTAATAGATGCCAAAGAGAGTATAAAAAGAGGGTAGATGAAACCCTAACTCATTTTACTCTCTCCGTCTATTTTTACACGCAGTAAAACGCCATCGCCATCACTCCGAAAACAAAGGTAACCCTTCTTTCTCACTGATAGCTTGTTGTTATTTCTTTAAAAAATGGATTCCAAGTTTATTATAAAGCAGCAAAAGTGTACATTGTCTGCAAAATATCTTCACAATCACTTAGCCGATTATCCCATCCCGTTAGAACACAAAGTGATGTTACCCAAACCTACTCAGGGCATCTTTGATGCTTCTCCAGGTTTCATAGGGCTGTACACACATGCATTTAGTCACTCAAACCTTAGGATTCCATTGCACCCACTGATATTAGAGTTTATGCAATACTATAAGGTTCACATCTCTAGATTTAACCCCTTTGGTTTTGCTAAGCTGACCATATTCATAGTGATGTGCAAAGCATACGGCTATGAACCAACATTGACGGTTTTAAGAGGATTTTTGAACTTGTACCCTGGGGGCAATTGGTTAACTCTAGCAAAGAGACCGAGGCGGATGTACCCAACTTGTTTGGGAAGGTGTACATAAACATAACGAGTTGGAAGGTAGCTTTTTCTATGTGCAAGACACTATTGTTCCCCTAAATATTGAGGCGATGAATAAGGAAAATATGTTTAATGCTAAGCGGTATAATGACTCCACCCTACGAGGTGCGAAGGGATCCCCATTATCGTTAGGTCAAATATCCTGTGGATGTGCAAGTATTCCACAAGCCATCTTATACATGGTTGGAATTGCCCAGTGGGAGGGTCTCCCAAGAAGCATGTGATCATATACCAAGGACAAAGTATGTTTATCTACTTTTATTTAAGTAGGACCAATGTATGCGATATTTATTTCTTTTTGTTTATATTTTGAAGAGATGTCTTCGAAACTTCATGTTCCAAGACTTGGATAAAGATTTAAGTTTCATGCTGCGGAGAAGGTCAAGAGTCTTATGATGTTGGCTCTCCTTCGACATCCATGAACAACAACAGGTAGAGATTCTAAAAGTCGAGCCTATTGCATCAACATCCCCGCAACTTGCGTTGGAGGGTCCATCTCAACTGGTGGAAAATGTTGCTGACTCGGACGATCCTGCGGATGAGGATGTCCCCGTCATTGGTTCAACAAGAATAGCTGTCGTCCAAGACCTTCGAGAAAAGGTAGCCCAGCTGACCGTTGAACGTGGCAATCTTAAGTTGGAAGAAGCCAAGGTCATCACTCTCACAGGTCAGAATGCCGCTCTTGAGGCAAAATGTGATGGGTTGGAAAGTGAGAAGGCTAGACTCGGAGAGGTAGAGGTGAAGTTGAGGGAGGAGATCGATGGTTTGCAGATGAGGTATAAGATGCTGCAAAAGGATCGTGCGGAGGTTGTTTCGAAGGTGGTGCCTTACATAGCCATGGAGCTCACCACGTTGATGAATTGGGAGCTCGATGTGGAAGGTCATCAAATCGACCATATTTCATGGACGGTGCTTGGCATTGGAGGAGGTCCAAAGCAGTAAGCCGTGGACCTCCAAGATTGAATGCTACCGTCCCACTTCAAGGCCGAGTATGATGAGGCGGAAATGCATTTGCAACCTGCAGTACTCCTTCCTTGCCGAGGCTACCAAAGATCCTATGGCACCTCTCAAGACCTCCTTTCCAAGAAACCTCGGGTCAAGCCTACCACTCCAACCAAGAAGACCATGTCTATCAAGCAGGTCTCAAGCAACCATCCCCACTCCATCTCCAAAAAGCAAGAATGAAGGTTGCCCTGCTGGCGGTAATTTGGTTCCAAAGTGGCATGTACCCTTAAGACAATTTATTTTATGTGACAATGTGTGTCTTGTTCTCCAAACAATTTAAATGCTTTTGATGTATGGCCGTGGGCCAAGAACAATTTAAGCGAGTTTAGGCTCATGCGGTATAAGGGCAATAGCCCTTATTTTGAATGTGATGGTGTGGGAGATACCTCACACACTTAGTTTATATATGTTTTGTTAACTTTCGACGCCATTTTTCCGACGCAAGCTTTACAACCTAAGGTTAAACAACCTCATTGTGTGTAAATTGCAACACCAAGAATATAATGACCAACTTGATCATTGATGGAGGTCGTGACCCACTCTATCTCAAATCCTTTACATAGTATGACTTTGTAAAAAAAATTACAAGCGCCAAAAACTACTAGGAGAGTTAATGTGAATGTTTATATTGGCTTAAATGATAAGGCATGTGTTACACCTCAAGCCATTCTACATTGAAACTCACTAACGACTTGGCTGAACAAATCTTTGTGTTTAAGAAACGAAGCAAGAGATTTGTGGGAAATGTCTTATTTATCATTGAATTGGTAGGGAGGATTACATCATTCTTGAAATGAAAACTAAGACAGCTACCAATAATGTGTGCTTTCCCCTGAGAAGATTCTAATTACAAGAAAGAGGTAAAAATACTTCTTAAACATAGAACTTTCGAAGGTTCGTACCATTTTATGTCCCATCGATGGGTTCTCAGGAAGAGTGGCCAATTTGTAGGCTCCGTTCCGTGAGGCCTCGGCTACCATGTAGGGTCCTTCCAAGTTGGTCCCGGCTTTCCTCGATACTCGCTTTGCTTGCTTTGTTGAGCGTAGCACATATTCTCTAGGTTTGAAAGTGGAAGGTCTGACCCTTTTGTTATAGTAGCCTTCGATCTTATGTTTGTGCATTGCTTCTTGGATGGAGGCTATTTCTCGTCTTTCTTCTAGTAGATCAAGGTTTTCCCTGATTCTTTCGTCATTTTGGGAGGCATCATACGTTGCCACACGCTCCGTGTGTACAATTAGCTCCGGAGGGATGACCGCTTATGTTCCGTATGTTAGGCTGAAGGGAGTTCCACCATTGCTTGACTTAGGATGCATCCTGTGAGCCCATAAGACTTGACGGATCTCGTCCACCCATCCATGATGAGTTCGCCCTAGCCTTTTCTCGATCCCTTTGATGATGTCTCTGTTTGTAACCTCCACTTGTCCATTACCTTGCGGGTGGTAGACGGATGTCGTGATTGCTTTATGTTGAGCCCTTGTAAGTCGTAAAGACTCCTTCGGCAAATTGCTTCCCGTTGTCGATATGATTATGTGGGCACTCCGAATCGCACACAATGTGCTCCCATACAAACTTCTCGACCGTCTCCTCGTGACGGAGGCTAAAGGTTTAGCTTCCACCCACTTAGTGAAGTAATCGATTGCTACCAGCAAGAATTTGACTCCTCCGGGCGCTATAGGCATAGGCTTTACGATATCGATGCCCCACTGAGAGAAGGGCCATGCAGATGTCACACTTGTCATGTCCTGCTTCGGCATTTTTGGAATGTTTGAGTGTATCTGACAAGTTTCACATTTGAGAATGATTTCGGCTGCGTCCCTGTGCATCAAAGGCCAATAGTAGCCCAACTTCATTATCTTCGAGACAACTGAGCGGGGTCCTGCATGAAGACCGCAGGATCCTTCGTGGACTTCAGAGATGATGCTCAAAGCTTGCTTGGGGCCTACACATCGTAACCAAGGCGACAAAAATGACCTCCTATATAGGGTTTCCCCTATTAGCCGGTATTGCGGGGACTTAACCCAAACCTTCTTTGCTAGCTTGGGATCTTCAGGGAGAAGACCACTTATCGAATATTCCCTTATGGGAGTCATCCATGTCTCTCCTTCTTCATGAATCACATCGGCAACTTCTTTAAGAACAATGGATCTTTCAGGAAGGACTTCCACGAGTACTTCTTTAGTGAGATGAGCGAAGGCCATTGAAGCTAGCTTTCTTAGTGCGCCCGCTTTCTTATTTCGATTCCTACGAACATTTGGATGGTGTAGAGTCAAGTTTTCAAAGATCTCTTCGTTTTCCTGGCATCTTGTTTGATGACGGGTCGCTTTTGCTTCATAGGAGCCCTGCCACTTGGTTTGCAACTAATTGGGAGTCTACGAAACGAGAGCTTTGACCTCCATATCTTTATCCAATTGAGTCCTCGCTGATAACCGCTTCAGATTCCGCTTCGTTGTTTGTGGCTTCAAACTCAAACCGAAGAGCATATGTATGCTCATTCCCTCGGGATCGACCAACATTAGACTGCTCCAGCCGTCAAGCCGGATGTCAAATGCGTATAAAGCTTCCATTCAAACCGCACTGAGAGAAATTTGGTTTGGGCTCTTCCTTTCCTATATCATGCTCGAAGGTGTTTACGCCAAGAAGTGCGAATTTGCCCTTTAATAGAGTTTAGTCCTTTGAACTCTATTTCATGTTCTCCAAGCTCAATAGCCCATTTAGCCACCCTCCCGACTTTGCGTGTTTCGACAAGATCTATTTTAGTGGCTTATCGGTTAAGGCATGAATGGATGGGCTCGGAAATAGCGCTTGAGCCTCCTTGTTGCGTAGATTAAGGCGAGTATTAACTTCTCCAATGTTGGATAGTTGATCTACGCTCCTTGTAGGACCCTCGCTAACAAAGTAAATGGGGATCCGCTGTCCTGCTCCGCCATAAGGATGCGCTAACACTCTCCATTGAGGATGCTAAGTACATGAACAACACTTAGCGCTTTGATTGGGGTTGTAAGTGTTGGAAGGACTTCGATGAACTCCTTCATCTTCCGAAAGGCGCTTGAGATCTTGGCTCCATTGGAAAGTTTTCTTGTCCACACATCCTTTGAGTGTTTTGAAGAATGGTAGGGACACATCGCTCCTTTTGATAAAACCGGCTTAAAGTCGCCACTTCCATTCGTGCTCTGCACATCTTTTAGACACTTTGGGGCTTAGAGATCGGAAATCGCCTTGAACTTAGAGGATTAGCTTTATCCCCGCTTAGTGATCAAATGTCCAAGGAATTGTCCTCTTCGACAATCAAGGAGCATTTCTTAGGGTTCACTTCATGTTAATCGCCCAAAGTCGGTCAAATGTTTCTGACATCGAGGAGTAGGTCCTCCTCCGTCTTGCTCTTGATAACCATGTCATCAACGCACGCCCGAGATTCCCGCCATCTGTTTGTTGAAGGCTTTATCTACGAGACGTTGATTAGTCGCCCGCATTCTTTAAACCGAAGGGCATCTTTCAGTAAAGAGACGCCTTTGCTTGTAGAAGGTCTGTCTTTTCCTCGCCCTCCTTTGCCATCCGGATCGATGATACCTTTTATAAGCATCTAAGAAGCATTTTAAACGAAAACTCGCCAAGGACTCCACCTTCGGGTCAATTTACGGTAGGGGTAGCAATCCTCGGGCATGCTTTGTTGATGTCGGTGAAATCAATGCACATCGCCACCCTCCGTCGCTCTTTTGACCAAGACCTTGGGTTGGCCACCCAAGTTTGGTACTTGACCTCCCTCGGGATGCTCGCTTGTGTGAGTTCGTCAACTTCTTTGCAGTGCGGCGTTTCTCTCGGGGCAAGGCTTCTCCTTTTCGCTTTATTGGTTCAATGTGCTTGTACTCATTGAGTTTATGCTCCGCTCAAGGATCGTCCATCTATCAACAATGTTCTTGGAACCCCGTCATGTCGAATATTTCAAGCAAAAACATCAAGGTTAGTTCGCAGCACTCGGTGAGCTTCGCCTTGAAATTTGCTTAGGGAGTTGCTTTCCTACTACCACCGTTTGTTCGGGGTAGCTAGAGTTTACTACGACTCGTTCCTCCTGCATCATAACTGAAGAATTGCTATCGGAGACTCCTCCGATTCTTCTCGATCTTTTGACACCATATACACCCTTATCCGCCTCCATAACTAGAATGAGCAGTTCCCGCTCAGAAGGGGTTTGAACTTAATAGCAGCATGTATGGTGGAAACAACAATTCCATTTTTGCATAGTTGTTCTCCCTATTAGCAAATTATAAGGAGAATCTGACCTTACGATGATGAAGATGAGTGTTTCCGTGCGGGATAAGGGGCCTTCGCCTATGGTGATTTCCAACGGTACTTCTCCCAGGGGCCATGAGTGTTCACCGGAGAACCCTACTAGCGGTGCTTTCGAATCCACCCTCCGTGAGCGTATGGATGACTTGAGCTTTAAGAAACAATGCTCATAGATGATTTCGCAGGAGCTTCCACAATTCCCATTTTTTGCATAGCTGTTCTCCCTATTAGCAAATTATAAGGAGAATCTGACCTTACGATGATGAAGATGAGTGTTTCCGTGCGGGATAAGGGGCCTTCGCCTATGGTGATTTCCAACGGTACTTCTCCCAGGGGCCATGAGTGTTCACCGGAGAACCCTACTAGCGGTGCTTTCGAATCCACCCTCCGTGAGCGTATGGATGACTTGAGCTTTAAGAAACAATGCTCATAGATGATTTCGCAGGAGCTTCCACAATCCATATATGCTCGGTTTACCTCCCTGTTTGAGATTTGTACCTTGGTGATCACGGGATCATCGAAGGTGTCCGCCTCAATATGTAAGGAAGGTTATTTCCCACGCTCCTGACTCCCCATCGCTTCCTTCCTTTCAAGGTGGTATCGTGTCCGTGTACCATTAGTATTGGAGCTTCTGGCGTAGTTTCCTTCTTGTTCCCTTCCATTCACCCGAGTTGAGTGTCGGAGAACTTGTCCTTTCCTTCTTGATGCCCTTGACGGATAAAAGTAACTGTCCGGACCGCATCGCCTCTTCGACCACCTTCTTTAGTTCCCCTGCGGTTGTTTGTGTCATGTCCATGATCTTCATGGAAATGGCGATTGGACATGTCTCCGGCCTTGCTTCGTGCTATCATCCGAGGTGGGGATCAAAGACTTTGCGGCTTTCTCGGTGGCTAGGATCTCTCGGGGAGATTTGACCAAGTTTGCTAAGAGCCCATGGTTCGAACCTTTGTTGTAGGGGGTGAAGCGGTCTCTGTTCTTCTTCTTGTTTTTGGATCCTTCCCAAGAGGACCCTCTAGGGAATTTGTCAGACGCTTCCTTTTGCTCTATCAGAGCCCCGTTTGCTGCTACCTCCTTGGATTCAATCCAGGTGTAAGCCTTCTCAATCAAGGCCTTGTATGTGTCGGGAAGGTCGGTGGACAGGAATTCCACCAAGCTTCGAGTCCAAAGGCCATGTACGAAACCAGATATCCTCTGATCTTCGTGTAAACCTAGAATTTGCAAAGTTTCATCAGTGTACCTCGTAACGAAGGCCCTTGTGCTTTTGTTGTCCCTTTGTTTGATGGTGTGCATGGTTAGGTGAGTTTTAGTGTACTTCTTCCATTGGGTCAAGTGTAACCGAACTTAGCCTTAAGATCATCTAGACTCATAATGGTCCCCAACCGTCTGCTCCACCATATTCTTGCGAGTCTCGGCGTGTAAGTGAACATGTGTCATAGTGCAGGCATGACCCACTTTTGCATCTTGATAAGCGCCTTGAATAAGTGGAGAAAGTTATGGGATCGCCTTTCCCATCGTAGGTGCCAATATGAGTATGAATCTTTACAACGTCGGTGTGGGTAGTCCTCGATCCACTTCCGAAAGGTGTGCAAGCTCCGAGGCTTTATGCGAGGGTTGTATGGAGGTGGATAAACAGTGTAGGGTTATACGGTTTAGGAAAAGGTTGTGAGTAGGTAGGTAAATAGTAGAGGGTTGGTACGAAGGGTACATCCCCATCGATTGCGTAGGAACCCGTCCATAGGGCATTTGTTGGTAATTCCGGTTGGGAGTGAACCATCGGAGGTAAGTGTTGTAGGTTTGAGCGGTAGTGGGGATTCATTCCTGAGGGGTAACTCGATTCATGCCGAGTATGGAGGCGGGTCTCCGACACTCGAAACATAAGAGGGGGTATTGGAGCCCCATCCTTCTCTTCCTAAATGGGCGACTAGGAGAGGGGTAGGTTTACCCTCCGCTTCCTACCGGGTTGCTTCCTCCATTGGAGTTCTCGCTCCTCCTTTCACCATGCATTCTTTCCCTTCTTCCTGATTTCCTCGGGTCCTTCTTCAAACCCACCGTCCTTCCATTTGACCTTCGATGGAAGGAGAACCATTTCAGAGGCGCCCCGCCAACGTGTTGAGGTCTACCACCGCTCAATCTCCTCGTCATACTCCTCACCGGAGTATTCCAACTCCTCCCAGATTTCAAAGTGTTGCGAACTCAGTCTCTTGTGAGCCCTTAGCAAAGAATCTAAGGCCTCAAAGTTTGCCTCAACGGCGGACTAATATCCTGGAATAGGGTTAGCGGATGTTGAGGCGTGATGCATGGGAGTAGTTTCAAACGAGATCATGTGATAAAGGTCGAGGTTGTTATGGGGCGAGGTTATCGGTGTTAGTTGTGGTGAGTGGGACCAGTAGTAGAAACCAGGTGGAGGTGAATCTTCTTCCCGGTTCCATGCCGAAAAGTAGTGTAGTTAGTTAGGTATTAGGATCGGGCGATTACGGACTAATAGTTGTGGTCCCACGGATGGCGCCACCGATTGTACAAAAGATTGCACTACCGAGCTCACGAGGATCAAAGTAATGAGGGTGTATGTTCCAGCCAAGACTCACTTGTAACCTGAGAATAAGAAATACTAAGGCACTACGTTAAGTGATTACGCAGGGGTAGGACCCTGCGAACCACCTCCGGCGTGAGAGTAAGTATGAGTTATGGTTGTATAAGTGCGTGTAAGTAAAGAAATGAGTGTGAAATGAGCATACCATAATTCATCGCCTGTCCAACCTATTTATAGTGGAAGAAATACGGTTAGAGGCACTCTTGCATGAATGTCGGAGATCATGGGGGCGTCCCATGATTGTGGGTAACCGCTAGGGCTTAGTGACCCACGCTCGGACTTGACGGGAAGCCGAGAGAGAGGAGATCGTGGGTTTGACCAGTCGAAGTTCCTTATCCATTGTCCTTCGTCATCCATACCCAAGGGCTTAGGGCTTTGAATGGCGAATTCCCTTAGGTAACCTTCGTGCCAACGAATGGTTTGACGCCTATGGATATTTTGGAATCCTAACCTGGGCCTTCGTATGGAAGGGCTTCGACACGTCTTGGAGGAGTGTCCTTCGAGCTACTCGGAGGGTACATCATCAATGTTCATCAAACATTGTATCGATTAATTTCTTCAAATCATCTTCCGAAGGGGGTACATATGGAATTGCTGGTGAGGGATTTTGTACCAGAGAAGAACTAATGGGACTACTTAATGAAGGATGTGATGCGGGTCTAGAACTTGATTGTCCTGGAGCCATTTGCCCAGACAGCTCATCGAACGTGACGTGAATAGTTTCCATGATATCTCGAGTTCTTTTGTTGTAGATTCGGTAACCCTTCTTGTTTGGTGCACAACCTACAAAAACTCCAATGTCCGCCTTAGCTCTTAATCTACCTAAATCTTGACTGTCATTCGTTGGATAGCACAAAGCACCAAATACACGAAGGTAGGAGAGATCAGGTTTTCGTTTATGGACAAGTTCATATGGAGTTTTTCCATGAGTGGTGTCTATGAGGAACGATTTTGGGTGTAGCAAGCAAGGGCAATGGCTTCAAATTTCAAAGAAACATTGGAACCTTTGAGTAAATTAGCATAGTTCTTGCGGCTTCAACAAGGGTCCGATTTCGCTTTCAACTACACCGCTCGTTGAGGCGTCGTGGAACACTTCTTTGATGACCGATTCCAATGCTTTCATAAAATTGACTTAGGTCTTTGTTAACAAACTCGGTGCCATTGTGCTGCTCGAATAATTCATACGGCCTTGTTAAGTCGAACTCATACTGCTTGATAAGTTTGATGATGACATCGAGTTTCATCCTTTGTCCTCAAAAACTTAACCCAAGTAAATCGAGTAGTCATCAACAACGACTAATACATATTTCTTCCCATTTATCGTTTGCACTCTCATAGGTCCGCACAAATCCATATGAAGAGTATGAAGAACTTCCATAATCGAGTTTGCGGGTTTGGGTTTGTAGGCATATTTCCTACTTTTTCCCAATTGGCATGTCGAACAAAGATGATCTTTTCATACTTTAACTGGGTAATCCTCTTACAAGGTCCTTTATGGAAAAATCATTAATGGTGCCAAGTTCAAGTGATTGAGACGACGGTGCCATAACCATGGTTGTTTGCCAAGCCTTTGACAACAAGCGATTGGAGAAGACTTCATCATGTCTTCGATAGAGATGGTGTATAGTTTGAACCACGTGTTCCTCTTAAAAGTTCCACACCATCAAGTTCTCTAACTAAACAAGTATGTTTTCTAAAAGCCACCTCTAGATCGGAATCATTAATTAACCAACAAAAAAAAGGTTATGACCAAGACCTTCAACATAATATACCCGAGATTACACTATCACTAACAACATAATCTCCATAACCCATAATTGCACCAAAATGATCGCTCCCGAATCTAATAAATCCCAATAAATTTACTCACGAAGTTCATGAGTCATGAGCGGTCTCTAGTCATATGCTTGGAACAAACCTAAGTCCAAGTACCATGAGAACAATTTGAATGACCTGCGGTTGAACACGCACAAAAATGGATAACTAGATAATTAGGATCCCCATGCAAGAATGAGTTCCATTTGGTTAGTAAGTAATGATTGGAACACCGACATTAGAAGCAGAATCAATGGAATCATTAGGGATAGATGCTAGTGTACCATCGGACCTATTCAAAGTATGTTCACTTCTTAAAGGAATAGTTCTACCGGTAGGCATCCATTTCCTAATGGGCATTGACTTAGATAATTTAGGGCATAACTCATTAAGATTAAATTTATGCCGATGGGTATCCACCGATAACCTACATTACTAAATTTTCTTCCGTGGGTTTCAATGTTTTCTAACCTTCTTCCACCATTGCTTTCTAGCCTTCTTAACTTGATTGTTGGCATTAACGATTTTAATTGGGTATTTAATAAAGATTAATCAAATCATTCACACCACATACATGATTAGTAATGAAACCAAGCAATCATCATTACATGTTTTGCCAAAAGTAGCGTAATTCGCATTAATTACAAAGATGCTTAGAGCTAACACTAGAATCAACACGATCTGTTTTATTCAACATAGTTTCATTCTTCCTAAGGTGATCTTTACTCTCTTCCATTGAACATTCCTAGCTTGCAAGGTCCTATCATTCTTTGTGTTGCCTTGAGGCTTTGACCTTTCGCTTTGGTGTTACTTTTACTCTGTGTAGGAATGGGAACATTAGTTAGTTTTGCTACTTTTGCATTTCGTGTTTAGAAGTTTGGGATCTGAACTACATGAAGGCATTATGCTATCTTCTTCTACAATCTCACGAAGGCATTCTAGACAATCCTTAATATGATAAAAGTAATCATGAAACATAAGTTCATTGTTTCTAAGATGGGGAGGAATGTATTTAACAGTCACAGTATATTTAGAATCTACAGATGCCTTTGATGCAACATTCTCATTAAAGACAAGTGGCATTTTTCCTTTTACATGACTCTTCAGATTCTCAATTTTCTTTTGTAACAAAGTTAATTTTTCATTGGTTTTGTCACGAGTGACTTTCATTGAATCGTATAACTCTTTGAAGTGTCGTTTGACCTTTTCATTTTCTTCTAGAAAACTCTCATTTTCTTGTTGTAATACATTAATGATGTTTTGAAGATGAAAGTTTTGAGAAAATTGAGAATCTAAAAGAGGAGGCATTTGGGAGCCAGTCACATTGTTCTTTTCACCCTTTAATTGTGAAATTTGGGTTTTCAACTTTCTGATCGTGTTATAGTGAGCTTGAATATGTTCGTCACATTTGTTTATTTCAAAAACTGCATCAAACTCTGGAACATCCGAGGATATTTTGATGTTTGAGGTTTTAACATTTTCTTTGAGATGTTGATATTTTAGTTGCAAATTAAAATGTTCAACTTCCAATTTAGAAAAATGTTTTACCAAGTTATCATGATCATCCTGTTTCTATTTTCTCATTTAGTTACGAAGTTTTTGTTTTCAAGCTCAATGACACGATCATGGGAAACTTTCAAAGCAATGATAATTCATGAAATTGAGAAGCGATAATAGAATGCTTTGTAACAAGATAAAACACATCTTGAGCAACACAACCGTAAATCAAATTACCATTAAGGATATGCAGATTTTTTCTCTCAATCTCATTATTTTTTAGCACACATTCATAATCTTTGACCTCGATTATCATATCATCAAATTCCTTTTCCATTTCCTTAATTTCTGTATCTAAGCCCTTTTGGAGACACTCAAATTGATTTTTTAGCTGTTTAAAGAAAGGCATGACCTCAGTTAAATAGCATTCTTTAGTTTGCTCAAAACCTCTTTCCCCTTCAGTAATCCCTGTAGGTTTGATTCTATTCTTACATGTTTTCTCGAAATCAACAAATAGTTGGTATACAACATATAGGCTAATTAAGGTCTTGCTTTTAGTGGGAAGAGTTCTAGGCACTAGATGCATTGGTGTATTTGGAGGATACACAGTAGCAGGGGGTACTTTCCTAAGGGGAGGGTTCTTTTCAATAAGTTCATCAGCTTTTTGCTTGTCCATGTCTTTCTTCCAAAAAACTTGTTCTGGTGTTAACTGTGTTTAAGGTCTAAACTTGTTTAAGGCAATCCAATTTTCCTTAGTGTAATCATGGGGTTTAGGTGTTATGTTATACTTGATGCACCAAGGATCATTTAATTTCTTATCAGATTTCACTCTCTTGACTTCTTCAAATTGTTTATCCTCCTCAGTGCACTCAACACATGTAGGCATTTGTCTAGGTTTAAGAATTTCGTTACCATCATAGATTACTTTTTGAGCAACTTTTGCTTTCTTACCAATCTCGTGATTTGGTTCATCAACAAGAGGAATACTATGCTTATCGCTAAGACTCGTGCTTAGTGATCATGTGAGCGATCGAATGGTATTCCCTTGTACGCATAACTTATTTTCAAGCTTGTTTTCAAAGTTTTAGGTTGGAAAAATCGGTTAAAAGTTTTGATTCCTTAGCATTAAAGTCCTGTTTAAGCACTTTAACATTTTTTGAAGTTCGTGCTTTTGCTTAATGCTTTGTTTAGTTTGTCTTTCAAGGAATCTAGCTCTTGTTTTAATATTTCTTCCCTAAAATTACATTTTCTAATAATTATACGCATTTGGTCATCCATTTCCTGCTCACGGGTAGTTAGCTCAAACTTAGCACGTTGTTCATAAATGGCAACTTGTTCTTTATAGGCATTCATTCGGATATAATGTAATCATTAGGGGCACATGCACGGTGTATTCATAAAAACATAGTCATCATTGATCGCAGAAGATGCATCACTTGGTACGATCTCACTTTCACTTTGTATCACATATTGATCATATGGGACAATATTACTATTACCCACATTATCTATATCTGATTCATTAGTTTCATGTGATTGTACTTTGTTATGCATCTCTTGCTCATCAACTTCATCGTATAGTTTTAATACCTCTGAAATGATTGAATCTTTGGATGGACCAGCCTGTTGTAGTGATGAGACCTTTGGAGAGACCATTGGTGAAATGCTAGCCATGAAGATTGTCCTGGGAGTAGGTTCATCATCGACATCGAGTCAAATGCGTCACAACAAGAACTTAAACGGCATTTTGATGATTGTGACCAATTTTCGAATTGGCTTCTCATCCATCAAGATCATATGTTTTGGCATTTCTCGAAGAAACAAAGAACTCTTCTTCATTCAAACCGCTCCATTGTCCCGAGCTTGCACCAAAGATCATCTTGTCTACGAAATACTACGCATTTTGAGGGCGTTTTGGAGATGTGCGATTCCTTGCAATATGTCCTTCACCACCACGCTTGTAGCACTTGATTGGCTTTCCTTGTCCTTGATTTGTATTCCTTCTACGATTATGATTAGCCACATACCCTCCACCTACTCCACCTTTTCCTTGTTCATATTGTCTTCCTTGCACTGGTTGCACCATGATCTTACCATCTCGACAATAGCATGATTGTGTAGATTGGATGCGCTCGATATCATTGTTAGTGTGTGAGTGAGGTTTAGATTTTGCTTAACCATAAGAGCCAGTTGATTGATGAAATGTTCCATGATTGTGTTTGAGTCCGGAGGCTTATATCTTTGGATCCGGAATGAGCTTGTGGTTACTGGTTATTCGTTGGTATGACTTGAGAAGCTTTGGTGGTAATTCCTACATTTGTGTAGAATGTTGTTGAGTCATTTGATGAGCTTGTATTTCCATGATTAGATTTGAACTTTTCAAGAATCATTCGCTCAAACATGGCATGCTTCTCATTCAAGTAGGAAGGCATATAATTGCTCATAGTTGGTGTGCCTTAATCCTTTGGTTAGCTTGGTGAGGTGACAAATTTGTGCCATTTGGGATTCATGTTGTTCACAAAATTTAAATTGAGTGAATATTTGGCATGGTCATTTTGATATTCCTCATATCATTCACAAGTTTGTGGAACCTCACATAGTATTCAAGGACACTTTCTCCGTGGTTCATCTTGAAGTTCTCAAAATCATCATACAATTGAGATTCCTGCCTTCTTTGGTCAATTCGTAACCGAGAGAAGCATCTTAACATTGTCCCAAACCGCCTTGGCTTCGGTGTTGTGATTGATTAACTTGTAGATGTCTTTTGGAAGACCACAAGTATAATGTTGAAGCCACGATATCGAGATCGTATCTCTTTTCTCCTTATCATTGAGCTCATCATACGCCTTTGGTCCGTCCAAACCTAAGATCATTGTACCATCCGCAGCAGTTTCAAGTATGTCTCTCGTAGTCTCAATCGATAAGGTCCTTCATCAATTGATTTGAGAATGTTAACCCCATTTTCCTTTCCCAAACAAGACAACCTAATTCGTTGAGCCCATGAGTCATAATCGCCATCAAGCATAGGTGCTTGAACGTCCTCGCCATGTAAGAGATGATTTTAGGCACGTTGGTAGACATGATTGCAGATTTTACGGATTTTATAACTCTATGATTAAACCGGGAAATAGATTCTTTCACGGGATTTTACTAAATCAGGAGAAAACCGTAAAATGTAACACTCAGAAACAATAATTAACCAAGTCGCTTCAAACCTTGAAGACAAGTCGCTTAGCACCAAGTTGCTAGGTATACAAGTCGCTATGAAGACAAATCGCTAGTAACAGGTTGCTAGACACACAAGTTGCTAGAGTGACAACTCGCTAGAAGAACAAGTCGCTAGTGACACAAGTCGCTATGAAGACAAATCGCTAGTGACAAATCGCTAGACACATAAGTTGCTAGAGTAACAACTCGCTAGATGAACAAGTCGCTAGTGACACAAGTCGCTATGAAGACAAATCGCTAGTGCCAAGTCGCTAGACACTGAGGTTGCTTGAGTAACAACTCGCTAGATAGACAAGTCGCTAGTGACAACTTGGTATGTGCTAAAACACATACCTTTTCTATATCAAAATGGACCCAAAATAACCAAGAAAGAGCCGTTTATTGCTAATATTTGCTGTTTTCTTGAGTTTCTGCATGTGCAGGTACGAATATGATAAAACACACAAAAGATAGCCAAATCAGACAAAAACTCGAGCACGAGAGATAAAGAGTGCTAAAGCTGAGCCGGAAGGTCAGAATTGTGCATTTGTGAAGATTTCTATGCTGAAAGGATGATTTGTGAAAGATTTGATCAAGTTTACATAAATTTCAGAATCAGTCCCTCAACTTTCATAATTTGGCAGAAAAATACCCTTGAGATTCAAAAATGGCAAAAGTGGTCCTTTGACTATTTAAGATCAACAAGAAAGATCCTTGGAAGACATTTTCAGAAAGTACACATTTGGTCCCTTGAAAATCAGCTTATACAACTTTAGCCCTCACAATAGTAACCAAATTACATCCAAAGTCCAAATCCAACTTAATACACCTTTGGCCCAATATTATCCATAGCCCATATTCATACTCGGATCCCTTTTTCCACCCACGGCCCAAACAAAATAAACACACCCGTATACTATACCCGGTCAAAATGTCAACTCAGTTAAAATAAAATAAAAAATTTTACCCGCCCTTTATTTCACCCCTTTCCCACAAACCCAAATTAACCTATGAACCTTAAATTGCCCTCACTTCAATTAAACACAATTCACTATCATTAAGGGTACAATTGTACTTATACCTGACACATGGGACTGCCAGGTCACTGATCCGTATGACATTCTCTCATTTTCTCTCTTCTGATTGGCTAAGGTTACATGTGCACATGATCCAAGGGCTGTAAATGATGGGATGATGAGGATAGATGATCTGACGACTGATAAAGGCTCATAGAAAGCACAAGGCTCTCATTCCAGATCCTTCCAAGAGCTCAGCTTCTCCTATAAATAGACCCCTTGTTCACAGTTGTATGTGTGTAATTTTCTGAGTAGGTTTTATAGTAGTAAGCTCGTTTTTATTTAGTATTTGTATTTCCTTTTATTTGTAATCTGTTTTAATTAATGAAATCAGTTTTTAGTTAATTTCTCAACTTCAATTTTATTCCTGTTTTGAGCTTTCATATTAGCTTATTAAGTTCTATCAATCTTATTTTCAGCTTATTCAAGTCAAGTTTTAGCTTATGGTTTAATCTTATAAAAAATCACAAAAAAAAAATATTAAAATCTCTTAAAAATAAAAAATAAAAATTATAACTGTTCTCAGATTTTAATTAGTTTTATAAACTGTTGTTTTAAGCATTAGTTAACCTCATTTCAGCTTAGTAGAGTATTGTCAAATCATCTACTCAGAATTACTATCAAATCTCATCTCAATCAAAATATTGGTCAAAGTACAAGTTCTGTACATTATTTGAATCTGGTTTGCTGGTCTAATCATGGATATAGGTTGATTCAGAGTTGGATTTGGGTTAGAAATAGTTTGGATATTGGTTAATTTTATGTTATTTGGCAAGCCATAGTGGCTGGACAAAACTGTGAGTATCAAACTCTTTCTCAATCTGTTCTAGTTACTGAATCATGTTTGTTTAGTTTGTTTATCATTATATCAAGTGTAGTATAGCTTAATTTCAGTAGTATAATTGTTAAAATCATTGCTGTTTTTGTTTTATTATATCTGCATAGTCTGCATTTTTATCTCAATAATCATTTGATAGTTATAGTGGTTAAGATTGTATCATTTAGCTCTAATTACATCATTTGAACTTGATTCAGTTGGTGTTATGGTTTAGGAAACTGATTAGAGGTTGAAATCTGCAGTTTAGTGGTTTTAAAGAGTGTTTGGTTCAGCTTTCAAAACTGAGTTAGAGATTGATTTAAGTATTGATTGAAGTTGCTTTAGTCTTAATTATATGCATATAGGTAGTTTTAGTCCATAAATTGCACTTTAGATCTATAATAGTCAAAATCAGTTTAGATCTCTTCTAATTTGATGTTCAGTTGAGTTTAGGAGTAGCACAGATTAGAAGTAGTTAGTAGGATCATTAATATAGCTTAATTCAGTATAATTTTACCATATAACATCATTATCAGTTCACAAATTAATCTCAAAATTCAGTTTGGTCAAAATTGCAAATATGTCATAAAAGTCAAAGTGTAAAATCAGGTTTTTGCAAAACTTTGTGGATTTTTCAAGAACTCATTTCTGGTTCAAAACTGTTGAAATTTTGGGATAAGTAATTTCAATTGGTCAAGTTTTCAAAACAGCTTTTTGTGGAATTTTTGGAAGTACTTTTAAGCACTTAATCAGCTGTTCAATCAGCCCTCATATGCCCTGTTCACACTCAGCACATAGTGAGTGTGAAACAGGTTTCTTGCAGACCTTGCACAGGGGTCAAACTAGCTTGTTAGGTTCCCAAATTTGGTTTAGTGGTTGTTTGATTGGTGATCTTGAGTTCTACAGTTTTGGATTTCACTTTAGCTTATTAGGATAGTAGTTGCATAAGCTCAAAGTTAGTAGGATAGGCTGTTTGGATCTCAATCATCTAATAAGTCAAATCAGCTTAATTGGCACACTAGAGGTTTAGGTTAGTTGGAATAGGTTAATTTTAAGTTGTTTTAGCATTTTATAGCTTCTGTGATCATTTGGTGCCTTTTTGTGTCTATTAGCTTATTTTGAGTGATTATTTATAAGCATTTTTCATTACAGCCTACTTTTCATGCACACTAGCATAGTTTTAGTATTTTTTTCTAGGTTCAAAACATTGTTTTAGATTTTTCCTAAATTTTTCATAATTTCCTGCACTGTTTACTATTTTTCACATTTAAAATTAGTTTTTAATACTTTTTACTTTTTAATACAAATAATTCAGAAAAGCTTCAAAAAAATAAGTTTTCATTTTTCCTAGATTAATAAAAATATAAAAAGCAAAAAAAATAATTTTTCCCTATTTTTCCTAGTTAAAGTAGTAATTTTTAGCAATTAAATTAGTTTTAATAGTTTTTAAATCATAGAAATTAAAATATAATTCAGAAAAATTCAAATCCAATTTTAAAAAGTTTTTTTAGTTATTTTAGATTTTTTTTAAAATAGTTTCATAATTCTCCACTTATTTTCATAATTTTTAGTTATTTAGTTCTATTTTTTTTAAAATTAGAAATTAGTTTTTAATTCAAATAAATAAAAGAAAAATTCTAAAAATTAGTTTTAAATCATAGTTAAGTTTCATTTTGAATTTTTAGTTTAAAAGTATTTTTAGATCACTTTTAGGACTTAATTTAGACTTAGTTGCATTTTATTTGCGTTTTATTTAAATCGTATTAGTTTAATTTGCGTAAGTAGGATTCCCCGTAGCTTAATTTCCCATTTATGTTTCCCCAATTCCCGTAGTTTAGATAAAATCAAAATCAAGAATCTAAAACATCGAGCATTTTAATAACAAACCATAAACGACGTTGTCCATTCACACCTCGTTGGGACACGACTCGGATTTCCTAATCCGATATCACTTATCACTCACGGGATTTGATTCACTATCCTTTTTCCTAAGAGGATTTTAAATTGATCCTTGTGTTTATTTTTGATATTGATATTCTATATTTTCTCCATACACACCACCCTAAACCTACACGAATCACAACTCGCTAGAAAATAGTACGACCACTACTTTGTCCTTTTTGTCGTTTTGTCTCAAGAGACAAATCGCTTAGTGCACAAGTCGCTTCACACAACACAGACAAGTCGCTGAAAACATAGAGACAAGTCGCTACAAAGAAATCAAGTCCGAGACACAAGTCGCTAGTATGAAATATTCAAAAACACCACTTTTCAATCCAAAAACAACCCAATCACACTGATTCAAGCCTTCCAAATCAAAACCTAAGCACTTATGATGTTTCTAAACACAAAAGTACAATCAAAATCCAAACTTTAACACTAGAAATGGTCCAAATGATGCAAATACCACTAAACTTTTTCAAACCCAAAAACCATATAAAACCACTAGAAATCCAAGAACATGTAAGAGAGATGATCAAACCATGGCTTTTGATACCATTTGTAACATATTGGATTTCACAAATACATCAAACCATGGTTCTATGAGGCGTATACCTTAAGGTTTTAGAGAGAAAGTTTAGAGGTTTAGGAACTTAGAGAGAAAGAAAAATCTTATTATGAGCTCCAACCTCACCTTGGGAGGTAGAGGGTATTTATAGTTCCTTACAAAAACCACCTTGGGTTGTGGATCGGGCATACAGGTGGGTAAAGACCGTCCGTCCTCCACGGTGTTACTTAACTAAATACTAACTAACATTAAATAACTACGACTACGAGCTTTCTAACGATTACATATACTTGAGGTGACGGACACTTTAACAACTAGATTTTCTAAATCCTAACAAAACTGAAGATGTTGAACTCTTAGTGGAAACAGAGTCTTCTTGGGTTGGTTTTTTTAGTCTTTTCAAGATGGTTCTACCAATTCCAGGCCTTTCTTTTGGTGAGTGAGGGTTGAATTGCAAGGGAGTAAGCTCAGAGCTAGGTGCAGCACCCTAAAGAGGTTTCAGGGTTGGAAGCGGTGCTTAAGATTCGGCTTCAGACTCAGAGATGTGTTCAGTACTACTGGGCACATCAGGAAGTCCAAGCATGCTCTTGAGAGCTTGACTTTCAGGATCAAGTATTCTTGCAGAATCGAAATTTGGAAGCTTACTCTCAGGGTTTACCCTTTCAACCCAATCACTGGACTTGGGCATTGATTCCTTATTGGAGAGCATGCCAGCAGACACAAATGGTTTTGGACCTTGGTCTTTATTGTGAGAATCAGGGAGATGATCTTCACTCTTTTTGCTATTGGGGGCTCCAACAGTATCAAAGACTCTAGGATTTTGTTAATACAAATAAGCCGTAAAAAGCGTTTATTTATATTTTACGATCTTCTAATGTTTTGTCGATAACAAAAGTAAAATCATATTAACGAAACAAATAAAATACGTAAATGGTTTGAACTAATAGTTTTCTAACACACTTACGTTTTCACATAAAACACTATAACAAGATTAAGTGATTTTATATTTTAGATACACATGTACAACAACTAGTGTTTACATATTGGCTTAACAAGTTTAAGTAACTCTATGAGTTAGATACATATGTACAACAACTAGTGTTTACATATTGGGTTAATACATACTTATATTAAGTACACTAAAATGGGTAAAACAAGTATATACTAAAATGGGTAAAAGCAAGTATATACTAAATAGATAAAAACTAGCAAATGGTTTTGACCCATAACCCATGGTTTTATATATACCACTTACACAAGTTCAATGTATCCTTAAGGTACATTGTATCTAGATTGAAAACCATGGATCAACCCAACCCATGACCCATGACCCATAACCCAAAATACCCATGGGCAAGAGGAGGCGGACCACGGATCCCTAGCTTTGTGCTAGCGGATCCCAGTGGAAGGATCCGTGGGATCCGGGAAGCGATGAAATTTCCTCTATAAATAGAGAGCCATTTCTTCCTTTCTATTCATCCCTTTACACACATACTTCCCCAGTATTCTAACCCTCTAACCTCGGATCCAAGAGATCTATGTAGCTTTTCTCTTTTGTTTTTGTGTGATCTTGTAGATTCCTCTTAAAGGAAAGATCACCACATCTTGAAGACGTGCAAGCTCAAGTCCATGAGTTGCCATGCCGTCATCATCAAGACAACGAAGGTTCTCTTGTTGATAGTTCTTCCTTTCTCCATAGATGTTGGGTTGAAGGCATTAGTGAAGAATGCCGAAAGTGTCAAGATGAAAGCATTAGTGAAAGATGCTCATCATCCGCGTCAAAGCATTAGTGAAGAATGCTTAAGGTGTCAAGGCGAAGGCATTAGTGAAGGATGCCAAGCGTTGTGTCAAAGGCATTAGTGAAGGATGCCGAAGAATCAAATCAAGTAGCATTTGGGAAGAATGCTTAGGTCGTATAATCGATGAGGTGCATCGTTATACATATAAGTGTTTATTTATTCACAAGGATGGTGATATCCTTGATGGTGTTGTAACAAGGGTAGATCTCCTTGATAATAGGTGTTGTGTCGTGAAGGGTAGTAGTTCCTCCATAATGGAACTAGGTGCTTAGCCTAGTACCTAATAAAGGGTAGGCGACGTTGTGATAGGATTAGTTCTCTAAGGTGTGAAAGAACTCGGTGGTTAGCCTAGCACCGTATAAAGGGTAGGCGACGTTGTGTTAGGTGTGGTTCGCCTTGGTGTGAAAGAACTCGGTATTTAGCTTTGTACCGGGAAAAGGTTAAGCGGCGTTGTGAAGGCTTCTCCGCCATAAGGAGTTGGTGTAGTGCTTACGAACTCTCGAGTAGGTGACTCGGGGGTGGAGTAGGGCAAGGAAGGTGTCCTTGTGGCGAACCACTATAAATAACTTGTGTCGTGGTGATGTGCTTCTTACTCTTTATCTTTCATTATATGTTTATATATCTATCTATCAACGTCCAACATAAACAACCAAATAGATTGACATAAGTCGATCTAAATATTTAAAAGGAAGTTTTAAATTGATAAAACTATTCAACCCCCTTCTAGTTTTCCACAATTGGTATCGAGCTTAGTAACCAAGTTTCTTAAAGTATATTGTACTTTAAAGACTTGATCGATCCGTGTATGTTTGAAAACTACAAAGAAGAATTTTTTTATCATATTTTCTATTAAATCATTTTGTTGGACATTGATAGATGATTCTAACAATATTCCGTTCTCGAGTAATTTTTATGCTAGAATTTCCCAAAATCTTCATTCAAAGATGAAGTCAACATTCAAGGAAAGGATTCTTAAAGTAATCACAACTTTATTACATCAAGTACAAAGGATTACTTTAAAAGCTCATGAAGGTCTTATACCAAATCAAGAAGCATAAAGGTATGTGTTACTTTTCATTAGATAGGATACTTGAGCTCTACTTATTTTCACAAGTACTACTTTGATTATTATAACACTAAGAGCGTTAGAAGTCTCTTTCGTCACTCTTCCACCTTTCTCGTCATAGGGAATAATTTTTTTTAACGCCGTCATCACATCCTCGATATGAGATTCATCAAAAGCCGTCATTCAAAAACAATCGTCATCTAAAACCTCCGAACTATTTTTTTGTAAGCTATTCCATAAGCATACTACAAAAAAAATATAATGTCAAACAACCTCCTTTTTGTTCATTGTAGCGGATCCTCTAGTTGTACTAGCGGATCCCAAATACAAAGGATCCGGGGAACCGTGGAGCAGAACTCGACCATACGCTTTCAAAAATCACCACCGATCTTTTCCTCTATTCTCATAACACAAAAGCGACCAAGCTCTGCATCCATCCTCATTGGCTTTCATAACCTCAAAGTATTTCTTCCTAGAACACCATTGTAAGTAATTACATTAACTTGTTCTAATTTTCATCATCTTCATTCTAGGGTTTATGGTTCCCTAAATTATAATCAAATTAATTTAATTAGGGTTTTCAAATTAATCATGAAAAGGGCTTTTAACTAAATCACATTGTGTTCACAACATTGTTAATACAAATCATAAACCATAAACCCATTTCCAACTAATTTTACCTAATTGGAAAATTTGTATTTCTAGGACCAACCATGCCCAAAGCTACTCAACAAGATCATCATGACACCGTCCACTATCTTACTCACTACTATCGTAAAGGGGTCGACCAAAACTAACCGTAAAATTTTCAAAAGCCTCACAAAGCGACTTATTCACGAAGGTCGTGTAGTCAAGGAATGTTTCCTTGAAGATACCGACACTCGTCAAGTTTTCTCGACAATCAACTTTGATTGTCTTCTTGACGATGATGAACAAATTTGTCCGGTTTTCATTTTTGAGTTTTACAAAAGCTTTAGGATCATTAGAAACACCGATAATAGCATCTCAATCGCCTTTATCATCAACACACAAAACTTTACTCTTCCTCTCAACACTTTTGCTCAAATTCTTCGCATTCCTTGTGAAGGAATTTGTATGTACTCTCAAGATTGGGCAATTAACGCTCAAAACCTTGCACTTGATCCTAAGCCTCTTTACAACACTCCTCTCGACAATCCGAAACCATTCGCGATACTATCTTTAAAATTAGGACCGACCAATCCCGTTACGATCGTAACAAAAGCTAATTCACCGTAATCCCTTTAAAATGGAACTTTTGAAATGCATCCCATGTTTAGAAAATGGGAAGAAATCCTTAGAAAACATCATTAGCCTAGTTGGAAACAAAGATCATCCAAACGCATGCCTTGTGCAAATGATCTATTGTCTTATCCACCAAAGGCCATTTAATCTTGCCTATTACATGGTAAGGAGAATGGTGGGGTATTCAAAGCTTCAACATGGTACTCCCATATGGTATGCTCTAACACGACTTTGTAAATGCGTTAGTGCATTGCAACCATCCCTATCAACGATGACCATTACCTTTCCGATCACGTCATGGTACCCTTACCAAACAACCATCTAAGCGGTTCATGGTCAATGGGAGAAACCGAAGCCCTCTCGGACTCCTCGGCGGGAGAAGAAGAAGAAGAAGATAAGGAGGACATCGACCCGTATCCAACATTAAATTGGACATTCTTGAATACCACGAACAACTTCCAACCATTCCAAGCGAGACCGCGGAATACAAACAAATAAGAGGCATGATTCAAAACCTCGCTTACAATCTCACTAAGCCGTCAAAAGAAAGAGGAAGAATTGTGAAAGAGACAATAGGAATGTGTTTATTTTCATTTATCTTATGTTTGAATGATTTCTTTTTAGCATTGTTGGTTTATGGAATTTTGGATATTGTTTACGGTGCTATATGATGGCTTGCTTGTTTCTAATTGCTTGTTTCATAGATTTAATAGTGTACAAAATCGCACATCATTTTTTTGGTTACGTGTTGATTACGATCTGCGGATGCGGATCCCTAGGATTAGCCTAGCGGATCCTTCCTTGAAGGAACCGTGGGATCCGTGACATCGGATCAACAATGCGACATTGACACATCAAAGCGCTTTCTAGATAACATCACATTAGCTTGGCATATGATTTTAGAACCCAACTAAGTCCACGTCAAGGATGAGAAAGGCTTAGACTCACTAAAGGCTTACTTACGATCTTAGTCGATTCTATCATCACATCTAAAACTCACCATACTTCGCTTCAACTACTCACAAAATAATTCTCATCTCTCAAAACACTTAGGAAAGCAAGCTAAACAATTTTAGGAAATTGCTTTTAGTCTTCTATATCTCAAGGTAAGACAAAATTAGTTTTCAATTCTTGAAATTTTGAGAATTTTCTTAATATCACCTCAAGCTAAAACACGATCACTAGGATCATTTATTATGACTTGTCACCCTCATAACTCTTAGTGTTATCCTTGGACATCCATTGGTAGTCTTCTTGTCCCTTCCTTCTTCCATAAAAGCAATCATGTGCACAAACACTTATTACTCATGATCATTCAAGTACCCTCTCTTCCTAAAACACTTAGGAGGTGAAACACCCAAAACAAGATAGGCTTTAGCTTCTAGAAACCCCATTTCAAATCATCATAGCTATGAGGCGGATCCCTAGGAATAGCCTAGGCGGATCCTCCAAGGAGGAACCGTGGGATCCGGGTGACGATATATGTCTAACATTGCTAACCCAAACACTCCATCTCATCTTAAATGAGTTCCTAGATCGGTGAAACTCGAATTTCAACCTTGTGCATGTCAATCATCACATTTCCAAGAACATTAGTGGATTAAGTCTTAAATACTAATTGCCAAGATCTTCTCTTTATAAACCACATTGCCTAGAAACATTTTAGTCATCTCACACAAATATCAACAATTGCAACCATTTCCTTAGTCATTTCAATATGAGAAAGGCTCCTAGTGCTCATTCATCCACCCAAGAACCACCCAAGAAACTTGCTAGAATCATACACGAAGTTTCTTCAACGAATCATCTCGGTTAAGTCCACCAATGCTAGGATTTCTCCCACATCAAGGAAACCAATCAAACTAATCCCCAAGAATAAGATTCCCACTAGGATATCTTCACCAAATTCTACCATAGCAAACAAACCCCCCACAACTCAACCAACATCATTAGCACCTAGAGATACTTCACAATCATTTTCACACTCTCACAATGTAGAAAACTTACCCTCTTGGCCATCTCATCTTTCACCATTACCATCCAATTCACATGAAAAGATTGAGCCACAAAATCAAAATGTTGAATCAACACTTGATCCAAAAGCAAACTCTATCATCCTCCCAATAGTCCATTTTGGATTATGAGAAGACATCAAAAGCAACCACTTGACCAAATGGAAGTTGATGTCTCTTTACCTCTAGCCACAAGCATTATAGAGCCACCACTAAATGAGTCTCAACCAAATCCTCCTTTATTTGAAGAACCTCAACCCACTTCACTTGAACTTTCACTTCAAGAAATTCAAAACCATAACAAGGATTGCTATCATTGTAAACACGTTGAAAGGTTGATACATGAATTACGCGAAGAGCATCGTTTCATGTTTCATCACCTCCTCGAGCGTTTGAAGAGGTTAACAAGCCTAAACCACAATAACCATAATAGTCGTAGCTCAAACCTAGAGCGTTTAGGACATCTTTTAGTAATTAAGCTTTTAGTCGAATCTTAAGTTTGGGTTGACTTATTAGCATTAATAGCATCTATTTGGCTAGTTCATTCTCTTAGTTTTAGAGATTTGGTTGTGTATCTCTTTGTTTTATTGAATGAATACTTTTATGCCATGACTATTATGTGTGTTGTGCTTGTTATATTGTACTTTTATCTCATTCCCTCAAGTTGCACTCCTTGACATTTCTTCCTTCTTGAAGAAAGCTGGAGCAGATAGCGGATCCCTTCACGATAACTAGGCGGATCCCTCCTTGAAGGGAACCGTGGGATCCGTGGTGCGAAGCACAAATTTCTACTAACTTGAGTCTCTTTTGCAGGAAATTATGCACTATACTCTTGTTTTCTAACCTTTACTTTGTAGATTTTCAAAATAACACATGAAGATTTTGACACCATAAAAGCTAGGGGAGCTTTGTGTCAAACAATATTGCAAAATCATTTGCAACTTAATCCATTTTGGATTACACTTCATGTTACCCATTGCAACTTTGCAATATTCGAGGGGAGCACGTTTTCGTCTTAGGCGAACCATTTGCAAACTTAATTGCAAACACAAGTAGCTTATTTTACATTATGTCCTTGGCGCCTTTTTCAAAGGGATGGACTCGTCAAGGGGAGTTAAGACAGTACCATTCCGTCACTTGCTCTCGTTACATCTTTTATAATTTTTCTTATAAAAATTGTGTTAGTTTCTTCAAACACTTTTGTTTCGACAAAAGGGGAGAAGAAAGTAAAACTACAAATTCAAACATTTACAAATTTTAGCTTTTCCTTAAAATAATTTTATGTTTTGTCATCAACAAAAGGGAGATTGTTAATACAAATAAGCCGTAAAAGCGTTTATTTATATTTTACGATCTTCTAATGTTTTGTCGATAACAAAAGTAAAATCATATTAACGAAACAAATAAAATACGTAAATGGTTTGAACTAATAGTTTTCTAACACACTTACGTTTTCACATAAAACACTATAACAAGATTAAGTGATTTTATATTTTAGATACACATGTACAACAACTAGTGTTTACATATTGGCTTAACAAGTTTAAGTAACTCTATGAGTTAGATACATATGTACAACAACTAGTGTTTACATATTGGGTTAATACATACTTATATTAAGTACACTAAAATGGGTAAAAACAAGTATATACTAAAATGGGTAAAAGCAAGTATATACTAAATAGATAAAAACTAGCAAATGGTTTTGACCCATAACCCATGGTTTTATATATACCACTTACACAAGTTCAATGTATCCTTAAGGTACATTGTATCTAGATGAAAACCATGGATCAACCCATAACCCATGACCCATGACCCATAACCCAAAATACCCATGGGCAAGAGGCGGACCACGGATCCCTAGCTTTGTGCTAGCGGATCCCAGTGGAAGGATCCGTGGGATCCGGAAAGCGATGAAATTTCCTCTATAAATAGAGAGCCATTTCTTCCTTTCTATTCATCCCTTTACACACACTTTCCCAGTATTCTAACCCTCTAACCTCGGATCCAAGAGATCTATGTAGCTTTTCTCTTTTGTTTTGTGTGATCTTGTAGATTCCTCTTAAAGGAAAGATCACCACATCTTGAAGACGTGCAAGCTCAAGTCCATGAGTTGCCATGCTTCGTCATCATCAAGACAACGAAGGTTCTCTTGTTGATAGTTCTTCCTTTCTCCATAGATGTTGGGTTGAAGGCATTAGTGAAGAATGCCGAAAGTGTCAAGATGAAAGCATTAGTGAAAGATGCTCATCATCCGCGTCAAAGCATTAGTGAAGAATGCTTAAGGTGGCAAGGCGAAGGCATTAGTGAAGGATGCCAAGCGTTGTGTCAAAGGCATTAGTGAAGGATGCCGAAGAATCAAATCAAGTAGCATTTGGGAAGAATGCTTAGGTCGTATAATCGATGAGGTGCATCGTTATACATATAAGTGTTTATTTATTCACAAGGATGGTGATATCCTTGATGGTGTTGTAACAAGGGTAGATCTCCTTGATAATAGGTGTTGTGTCGTGAAGGGTAGTAGTTCCTCCATAATGGAACTAGGTGCTTAGCCTAGTACCTAATAAAGGGTAGGCGACGTTGTGATAGGATTAGTTCTCCTAAGGTGTGAAAGAACTCGGTGGTTAGCCTAGCACCGTATAAAGGGTAGGCGACGTTGTGTTAGGTGTGGTTCGCCTTGGTGTGAAAGAACTCGGTATTTAGCTTTGTCTGGGGAAAAGGTTAAGCGGCGTTGTGAAGGCTTCTCCGCCATAAGGAGTTGGTGTAGTGCTTACGAACTCTCGAGTAGGTGACTCGGGGGTGGAGTAGGGCAAGGAAGGTGTCCTTGTGGCGAACCACTATAAATAACTTGTGTCGTGGTGATGTGCTTCTTACTCTTTATCTTTCATTATATGTTTATATATCTATCTATCAACGTCCAACATAAACAACCAAATAGATTGACATAAGTCGATCTAAATATTTAAAAGGAAGTTTTAAATTGGTAAAACTATTCAACCCCCTTCTAGTTTTCCACAACAGGGTGTAAGTTTGAGAGAGAGTTTCGAGTCTTTAGCCACAAGGTATTGTACTCAAGTTTCGTGTCCATAATATTGTTTTCCTTGGTATCATATAGACCTTCATAGTTGTGGACCGATCACTCCGGGTTTATTTAGTTGTACTACACCAATGATAGACTCCATAGCATCATGAGGAAGACAAGATATGATGATGCTTTTGAGTCTTTGGTCTGGTTGACCACTCTCCTCTCGCCACGAGTCCATCGAGCTTGAGGTTTAGGTAAACCTTGATGATCTTTGTAACATATTGGATTTCACATACACATCAAACCATAAGCAAAGTAGGCGTACACAAGAGTTTTAGAGACAAAGTTAGAGGTTTGGGAACTTTAGTGAGAGAAAGAAAATCTTATTATGAGCTCCAACTCTCTACCTTGGAAGGTAGAGAGTATTTATAGTCTTTACATAAATTGCCACCTATCGGTGTGGATCGGGCATACTGGTGGGTAAAGACCCGTCCAGTCCTCCACGGTGTTACTTAAACTAAATACTACTTAACTTATATTAATCTCAGTGCACGAGCTTACTAACGATTACATATACTTGAGGTGACCGACTCTTTAATACTTGGATTTACTAAATCCTAACAATCTCCCCAAGGAGGTCACCTCAAACATATACTAAAATACATTGAATACAAACGGATATTACATTAAAAATTGTTCTTGCATTCTTGGTGTAGTACTTTGCTCAAGCTCGTAGTCATTGATTCTTCTCATTGCATGTTTGGTTAATCCAAGTGGAGGTCTTTTCTTGATCCACGTGATAATAAGTTTGAGCCGACTTTTGAGATCATCACTAACAAAATCTCGAGACATCCATTGTGGTGTTGGTATTATGTGATTATGTGACTTTCGGACCGACATGCTCACATTCGGATCATGATATCTTCTCATCGAGTAGCGGAAGCTTTCGTTGATTCATGATATTGGCGGGTAGCAAGAGCATGGAGTGATAAAATCGAGTCATTGATGCACTAATCATGATTTCTTTGGAAATGAATGTGTTGTGTGAGCATGCGGCTATTGATTGACCGCTCCATTACGATCGATCACGCAACCGTAGGGTGTTCCGCATAAAGCGATTAGCAATAAAGCATACAAAGTGTCTTTGATCACTTTTGTTGAATTGAGTACACGGTCCATGGTTCCCGTTGATCGCTGACAAGTCTTGCTGTGATCGGGTATAATTAGAAGAATTTCCTTGACGGGGTTTCGCGGTGTTCTAGCCATTCTCAAACCGAACGTCTCAAAGAAGACAACACGGAGTGAGTGAACCGGTAATTGAGATTCACCGATTGATAAGAAGAGATTTGAAAAACAATCGTGTCTTGCTCGATAGAAATTGTTTTTGCAATACAACGAAGGTTTTGATGAAAATCAATTATCAATCATAAACACCTTTTATTTTGAAATATAAGTACACGATCGATGTGCTAAAGAAAAGAGTTTTTAAGCACAATGACCGAGTTTTCAAAGGTATCCGTCAATCCATAACTGAACCGAGATTGATTCAAAAGATTGAATCGCCCATTGTTTCATTCGGTTGTCACATTTGAAAAGATCTCACATGTCACCTACCAGGAGCTTGTTTGATGTTGGCTCGAAGGCTTTCCATCTTCATTGTGAATATTTTACATATCACTCGGATGTTCCGCAATACCACAAGGATAATCGTGGGACTCATAAGATATAATCTCTTTTCCACATTGTGTGAAACAGAGAGTCTTCATTGAAAGTGTCCTAAAGAGATTTATTGATGATCTCGTGGCTCTAGACTCAATTTGTGCACATTTGGTTCTTGTCAGGAGACTAGGAGAGGGTCTCCTTCTTGATATCAACAATCTCTAAGAGAAAGTCGATAGATTATGTAGGTTCCCGTGAGAATGAAACAAGCCCTTTTAAGAGGAACTTGAGTGGTTTCGGAAGATGTAGTGCGGTGCGTCACTGGGTCCATGACGTCTTGTCTTCAATACCGATGTTACCTTGGTAACCACCAAAGTATATGAATTGAACCCGGTTTACGCCTAAGGTTGAATAAATTGAGGGCTATTTCTTTTCACCCTTTTCACATTCAATTCTTTTCATTCTTCAACCCCTTGATTGCTTACAGAGACTTCATAACTAGAAAATTGTTGGGTTTATTCGGTACTAGTTCGGTCTTAGTCCGCACTCTTCCCACATCTCATTTTCTCCTTTTTTTGGTATACCTAAGGACTTCTACACTATCTAGTGGATTGTCCTGGGTAGATCCCTCCGATTACGGCGGATCATGGGAACAAATACCTAACCTTATCATCCTTATATCACCATACATAAAGTAAAGTTGGTCGGTCTATTTGGTATTGTTCATCGCCATTGGAACCAATTGAAAACCATTTGAAAATCAATCCGGATACTTATGATATATTATCAAAGCATTTTGTACCGAATTGTTTTTTTTGATATTTTAGAACAAGAGCTCCCCTCAACATGTGCATCAAGTGAAATCGTTTTGCACACGGAGGCAAGAGAAAGAATTTAGCTTCTTTGATTACCATTTTCTAAAAGATATCAACATCACTTCACGATCAAAACAAGTAGATAAAGCATATAAGGGAGGCGAGGTTTTCATAAGCTTGCTCCCCTCAATATGTGCCTTGAGGTTTGAAAGAGTTTTGCACATACAAGAGGGAACATACTGCACATTGAAACAATTTGATCATGTTTCAGATCTTTGTGGTTTAAGATAGATGCTCCCCCTCAACATGTGCATGGAAACAATAGAAATAAACCTCTTGAAGGCGTTTGAGTATTTCCGGTTGTAGGCTCTTAAGACCAAGTCATGGAAGTATAAACTCAAAACGTTCTCTAGGAAGAGCTTTGGTGAAGATGTATGCTAACTGGTATTCGGTCCTCACAAAGTAAAGTTTCACCACACCGTTTTCAACTTGTTCCCTGATGAAATGATGTCGAGTGTCGATGTGCTTTGCTCTTGAGTGTTGTACGTTGTTGCATGAGAGAGCAATAGCACTTTTATTATCACGATGCTGAGAGGATTTTGTTGAATTCAAAGCCATAGTCGGATAATTGGGATCTCATCCATAGGATTTGAGCACAACAAGATGACATGGCTATGTACTCGACCTACTGTAGAAATAGAAGTACTCATTTGCTTCTTTGAAGACCATCTCACAAGCTTATCACCCAAAAGCGAGCACCTTCAAGCGTGCTTGACGAGTATCTTGACATCCGCATGATCGGCATCTCGCATAGGTCGTTAGTGACATACCGGTGTCCTTGGTGCAAAGTCCCATATTGATGGTTCCTTGGAGATACCGAAGATTTGTTTAACCGCTTCAAGGTGCTTTTAGTAGGCAGCACGGTATCTAGCACACATGCAAACAAATGAACAAGATGTCCGGTCTACTAGTCGTGAGGTACATCGGGATCCAATCATACTACGATATTTTGTTTGGTCTACCAAGATCCCTGAGTGGTCCTCATCTAGTTTAGTACGTTCAATCATGGGAGTGTCAGCGAGGTCACTAGAATCAAATCAAATTTCTTTAAAATCTCATTTGCATATTTAGATTGATTTATAAAAATGCCTCGGGACTTTGTGAAATTTGTAATCCCAAGAAAAATGACATTTGTCCCATCATTGACATTTGAAATTTAGAACCCATTTCTTTTGAAAATGGTCACACTCATTGGGGTCGGTCGAGGCAAAGATGATATCATCAACATAAATTTGAGCGTGAATTAAATGTTTGCTTGACTTTACGGTGAACAATGTAGGATCAATGCTCTATCTTTGAATCCGGTAGATATAAACTTTGATAGTGTATCATACCACGCCTTGGAGCTTGCTTTAGACCGTCTGAGCCTTCTTGAGCGATAAGCGTGAGTAGGATGCTGGATTCACAAAGCCTTTAGGTTGGTGGCGTGAGCGACTTCTTTAAGATCTCCGTTAAGAAACGCCGTCCTTATATCCATCGATGAACTACCATGTTCTTACTTGCAAGATTAGCCAAGAAGATTACGATTGCCTCGATACGAGCAAGGAGCAAATGATTCTTCAAAGTCAAAACCCTCCTCTTGGCGGTATCCTTTTGCAACCAATCGAGCCTTGTTCTTTAACACATCACCATGCTCATCAAGTTTCACTTTGAAGATCCATTTTAGAGCAATGATCATAGCACAATCTGGGCGGTACTAATTCCCATACATCAAGTCGATCAAACTCATGAATTTCTTCTTGCATAGCATTGAACCAATTGTCTTCATTCATGGCGGTTTAACATCTTTTGGTTCGATCTTAGAGAGTACGGAGTTGAAGAAGCACCATAAGGCATCGGTTGCAGTTGTTTCGTGTGGATCTTGGACGAGAGGATTTCAATGATGTTGTCTAATGGATGATCGTGAGTCCATTTTACGAGGTGTTCATGTGGTCATTGTTGAGGGTCAAGTAGCGAGTCAATGTCTCTTGAAGAAGATGGTTACGATGATGATTCAGAGCAAATATATTTTCAAATGGAGCATCTTGAGGGTAGCAAGGGATTAACTTCATCATTGATGCGAAGCAGTTCCATGATGTACATTTGAATATTGATGATTTGTTGATGAGGCAGTGATCAAGCGGCGCTTCTTGACTTAGTGATATTGAGGCGAAGGATTGACTTCATTCACGTGGATATGAGCGACCTCATTGTGGGATTTGTGATTCATTAGCACTTGGCTCATAGTGTTCATCAAACATCGGATCAAACAATTTCTTCAAATCATCTTGATTGGAGGTACATATGGAGTTCTTTGGAGAGGATTTGGTACAAGGATGAACCAATGGGAATTGTTTTGAAGTGCGGGTCAGGCTGGATTGTCCATGAGCCATATGACCGGTCGACTCATCGAGCGTAACGTGAATTGTTTCCATGATATTTCGGGTTCTTTTGTTGTAGATTCGTAACCCTTCTTGTTTGGTGCATAACCAACAAAAACTCCAATAATTGCCTTTGCTCTTAATTTTCCTAAGTCTTGACCATCATTTGTTGGATAACACAAGGCACCGAACACACGAAGGTAGGAGAGATCGGGTTTCGTTTATGAATAAGTTCATATGGAGTTTTCCATGAGAGGTGTGAATAAGGAGCGATTTTGGGTGTAAAGCGGTGGCAATGGCTTGACCCATAGAAACATTGGAACCTTTGAATAAATAAGCATTGTTCTTGCGGCTTCTACAAGAGTTCGATTTGTCTTTCAACTACACCGTTACATTGAGGAGTTAGTGGAACACTTCTTTGATGGTGATTCCAACACTTTCATAAAAGCGAATTAAGTCTTTGTTAACAAACTACGTGCCATTGTGCATTCGAACAATTACATTGTATTGTTGAGTCGAACTGAAGTGTTTGATTAGTTTGATGATGACATCGGAGTTTCATCCTTTGTCCTCAAAACTTTACCCAAGTAAATCGAGAGTAGTCATCAACAACTACTATAATGTATTTCTTCCCATTTATCGTTTGCACTCTCATTGGTCCACACGGATCCATATGAAGGGTATGAAGAACTTCCATTCTGAGTTTGTGGGTTTTGGTTTGTGGGCATATTTAGTGCTTTTTCCCAATTGTGGTGAGCAAAGATGATCTTTTCATATTTTAATGCGGGTAAACCTCGACAAGATCCTTTACGGAAAGGTTGTTTATGGTACCAAAGTTCAAGTGATTGAGGCAGCGATGCCATAACCAAGACTTTGTTTTAGAAGCCTTTGACGACAAGCGATTGAGAGGACTTCATCATGTCGTCGATAGAGATGGTGTATAGGTTTGAACCTCGAGTACCTCTTAATAATTCCACACCATCAAGTTCTCTAACGAAACAAGAATGTTTTCTAAAAGCCACTTCTAGATCGGAATCACGAATTGACCAACAGAGAGCAGTTGTGACCAAGACCTTCCACATAATATACCACAAATCACACTTTTACCTACCACATAATCTCCATATCCATAATAGCTCCAAAATGGTGGTTCCGAATCTAACTCGTCCCGATGAATTTACTCACAAAGTTCATGAGCGCGACCGGTCTCGATCATATGCTTGGAGCAACTGAGTCCGGTACCACATAACGATTTGAGCGATCTGCGGTTGAACACGAGACAAGAATGGATAAGCGGATAATTGGGATCCCCATGCAAGAATGGGTTCCATTTGGTTAATGTGATGATTGGAACACCCACATCGAAATAGAAACATTCATATCAAAAATAGAAGCAATGGAATCATTATGAATAGATGCGATACTAGTGTCCGTATTAAGCCTATTCAAAGTATGTTCTTCTTAAGGGAATATTTCTACCGATGGGCATCCAATTTCTAGTAGGCATTGTCTCGATTAACCTTATGGCCAGCGGTATCCGATAACCTATCTTACTAAATGTTCTTCCTCCGGGTTTCCTTTGTTTTCTAACTTTCTTTCGCCTTTGCCTTTTAGCCTTCTTAGAATGATTTATTGCATTAACAATATTAGCGGGGATTTGACCGCATTAGACAAAGCATTCACACCACATTCATGATTAGTAATGTAATTCACGCAGACATCATTACATGGTTTGCAAATAGTATTAGAATTGAATTAATTATAGTACGCCTATGGCTAATACTAGAATCAACACGATTCGTTTTATTCAAATTCTCCTACGGTGATCTTCTACTTTCTTCCAATGCACATTCTTAGCTTGTGAGGCCCTATCATTCCTTGTATTGCCTTGAGACTTTGACATGCTCGCTTTAATGTCACCGATACTCTCTGTAGAGGAGCAGGAACATTAGTTGGTTTTGCTACTTTTGCCTTTCTGTTTGATGTCTTTGGGATGTGAACTATTGAAGGCACATTGAGGTTCACTTTCTTAACATTGGAGGTCTTGGGATCCGAACTATTTGAAGGCCTACTAAAGTTCGCATTCATAACATTGGGCATTGAATGATTTGTATATTTGGCATTAGGCATAGAACAGGTATCAAGGGTTGACTTGCTCACCTAGGGATTTAGGACATATTGTAATTAAGCATTCTAGAAGTTCTTGAGATCGTTTGGCATATAAGCATGCATGGCCAATTGCATTATCAAGTGGTTTCACTAATTTATCCTCTTCTACAATCTCATGGAGACATTCTAGACTATCCTTAAGGTATGAGAAATATGTTTGAATGGCAAGTTTGTTATTCCTAAGGTGAGGAGGAACATAATTCACAGACAAAGCATATTTATTACAACCATGCACCTTTGATGGACCATTCTCCCCATTGGTCATTGGCATTTTCCCTTTTACCTGACTCTTCAGATTCTCAATTTCCTTTTGCAACGAAGTTATTTGTTCATTATTTTTATTACGAGTGACTTTTATTGACTCAAATAACTCATTGAAATAACGTTTAACCTTTTCATTTTCTTCGAGAAAACTCTCATTTTCCTTTTGTAAAGCATTGACCAAGTTTTGTAGATGAAAATTTTGAGAATTCGAGAATCTAAAGGAGGAGGCATTTGGGAGCAGACACATTGTTCATTTCACCCTTTAATTGAGAGATTTGGGCTTTCAACTTTCGATCATGATACAATGAGCTCGAATCTGTTCATCACGTTTGCTAATTTCAAAAGCGCATCAAATTCGGGAACATCCAAAGATGTCTTGATATTTGAGGTTTTAACATTTTCTTTCGGATGTTGATATTTTAATTGCAAAGCAAGATGCTCAACTTCTAATTTAGAAAAGCTGTTTTACGGTTATCATGATCATCTGTTCAACTTTATCATGCGGTTTAGAGTTAGTTTTTCAAGCTTAATGACACGATCATGGGAGACTTTGAGCAGCAGATAATTCATGAAATCGAGAAGCATTAATGGAACAATTAGTAGCGATGTAAAACACATCTTGAGTAATACATTCGAAATAAGAGTCTCATTCAATGTATGCAAGTTCTTCCTCTCAATCTCATTATATTTTAGTGCTCGCTCATAGTCACTAACCTCAACTATCATTGCATCAAATTCCTTTTCCATTCCTTTAATATCCGAATCTATCCCTTTTAAGACTCTCAAATTGATCTTTTAGTTGTTTAAAGAAAGGCATGACCTCGGTTAGATAGCATTCTTTTGTTGGCTCAAACCCTTTCCCTTGATAATCTCGGTGGGTGTGATCCTTTTCTTACAAGTTTTCTCAAAATCGACAAATAGTTGAAAAATAACATATTGGTGATTAAGGTCTTGCTCTTAGTGGCAATAGTTCTAGGAACTAAATGCATTGGTGTATTTGGAGGATACACGATCATTGCAGCATTTTCCTAAGGGAGGGTTTGTTTCAACAAGATTTTCGACTTTTGCTTATCTAAGTCCCTTTTCACGAATACTTGTTCGGTGTTAATAACGTTTGAGGCTTAAATTTGTTTAAGGAGATCCAGTTTTCCTTCTTGTAATCATGGGGTTTGATCATTGTGTTATTCTTTTTACATTCGGGATCATCTAGCTTCTTATTCATTTTCTCCTAGATGCATCATCTAATTTTCTATCTTCCTCGGTGCACTCAACGCAACTAGGTTTCTGTCTAGGCTTAAGGATTTCATTACCATCATAGATTACCTTATGAGCACTTTTAGCCTTTTAATGACCTCTGGATTTGGTTCCTCAACAAGGGAGTACTATGCTTATCACTTAAAACTCGTGCTTAGTGATTAAGTGAAGCGATTTGAATGGTATTTCCTTGTACGTACAACTTATTTTCAAGCTTGTTTTCAAGGTTTTTAGATTAGAAAAATCATTCAAAAGTTTTGATTCCTTAGCATAGAATTCTTGCTTAAGCATTTTAACATTTTCTTGAAGTTCTTGTTTTTGATTAGCGTTTTAGAAAGCTTTTCTTTCAAGGAGTTTAGCTCTTGTTTTAATACTTCTTCTCTAAACTTACTTTGTCTAATAGTTGTATGCAGTTTGGTCATCCATCTCACGCTCACAGTGGTTAACTCAAACTTAGCTCGTTGTTCATAAATAGCAACACGTTCTTTATAAGCATTAACTTCGAGAGATAATGAGACTCATCGTGGGTACATGCGGTGTATTCACAAAAGCGGTCATCATTGTTGCATAAGATACATCACATGGTACAATCTCACTTTCACTTTGTTTCACATATTGATCATATGGGACAACATCGACATTGCCCATATTTTCAATATCGACTCCATAATTACGATTGATTGTACTTCATCATGTATCTTTTGCTCATCAACTTCATCATATAGTTTAAGTACCTCGAAATGATTTTGTCTTTGGATGGACCACTTGTGGTGATGAAGAGACTTTAGAGAGACCATTGGAGAAATGCTAGCCATGAAAATGGTTTGTGCGATGAGGTTCATCATCAGCGTCGAGTCGTAAGCATCACAATCGGCGACTTGAAAGGCATTTTGGTGATTATGACCAATCTCATGAATTGGTTGTTCATCAACATCAACATCATATGTCTTGGCATTCCTTGAGAAGAAACAAGTAACTCCTCTTCATCCAAAGTTGCTCCATTGTCACGAGCTTGCACTAGCAACATCTTATCCTTGAAGTACTCGGCATTACGAGGCGTTTTGGTGATGTGCGGTTTCTTGCAATATGTCCTCACCACCACAGTTGTAACACTTGATCGGCTTTACATGTCCTTGATTTCCATTCCTTCCCTATTCGATTTGCGGCAAAACCTCTACCAACTCCACCTCTTCCTTGTTCATCTGTCTTTCTTGAGCAGGTTGTACCATAACCTTTCCGTCTCGGCGGTGGCACGATTGTGTATATTAGATCTTTGTTACGAGGTTGTTGTTGGTGTGTGGGAGAGAGTTCATGTTTTGTTGATCATGAGAGCAGTTGATTAATGAAGTTTCCACGTGTGCATCGGCATCGACTTGTTTGAACATTGGGTGGGAATGAGTTTGTGATTACCATTACCCATGGGTATGACTTGTGAGGCTTTCGTTGTGATTCCTATGTTTGAGTAGAAGGCGGTTGAGTCATTTGATGAACTTGTGTCTCCTGGTTAGTTTTGAGGCGATCAAAATCCTTTTTCAAACATAGCATGTCTCTCGAAGGAAGGCATAGAGTTGTTCATAGTTTGTATTCTTCAATCCTTTGGTTAGCTTCACGTAGTGACAAACTTATGCCATTCGGGATTCATGTTGTTCACAAACTTTGAGTTCAGCTGAATGTTTGGCATGGTCATTCTGATGTTCCTCATGTCATTGACAAGCTTGTGGAATCTCACGTAATACTCATAGGCGCTCTCATCTTGAAGTGCTCAAACTCATCATAGAGTTGTGATTCTATGTCTTCCATAGTTAATTCGAGAACCACACGAAGCATCTTGACATTATCCCACACTTCCTTGGCGGTGTTGTAATTGATTAGCTTGTAGATATCTTTTGGAAGACCTTGAAGTACGATGTTAGAAGCCACGATATCGACATCGAATCTCTTTTTCTCCTTATCATCGAGCTCATCATCGTCTTTGGCCTATCTGGTCCAAAAATCATAGTTCCATCTGCAGCGGTATCAATTATGTCTCTTGTAGTCTCAACCGGATAAGGTCCTTTATCAATCGATTTGAAAATGTTGACCCCATTTTCCTTTCCAAGACAATCTGATCGATTCTTTGAGCCCAAGAGTCGTAGTCGATTACATCAAGCATGGGTGGACGAGTATCTGAACCGGTTGCTTGAACATCCTCGACAGCGGTGGAGATGATTGTAGAGTGCGATGGTAGACATGTTTAAAGATTACACGGATTTTATAACTCTATGATTAAGCGGGAAATAGATTCTTTCACGGGTTTTACTAAATCAAGAGAAAGCGTATTACAAACAAGCGTTAACCAAGTCGCTAGGATTCCTTGAATCAAGTCGCTAAGAACCAAGTTGCTAAGACAAGTTGCTAAGTTCCAAATCGCTATGAATTTTGTGAGAAGTCGCTATGCACCAAGTCGCTACGAGATCAAATCGCTAAATAGCAACTACATCTTGGTCAAATTGCTAACACCAAGTCGCTCGAGACTTAAGAACAAGTCGCTATCAAAATTGAAAGCAAGTCGCTACCTTACCAAATCCCTACCCGTGGTGGAGAATCCTGTGATTGCTTTTGTCGACTTGTCTCTAAAGGCAAGTCGCTGGGACCAAATCGCTACCACAATACACTACAACTCGCTACTGATTTACAAAGCAAGTCGCTACCAAGAAAATTACACCAGAGATCAAGTCGCTAACTTGAAAAACTTCCAAAACATACGTTTCAATCCAAAACAACCCAACCACGATGATTCAAGCCTTCCAAATCAAAACCTAAACACTTGTGATGATCCTAAACACAAAGTACAATCAAAATCCAAGCTTTAACACTAGAAATCAACCAAATAATGCAAAAACCACTAAACTTTCTCAAACTCAAAAACCACCTAAAAACCACTAGAAATCCAAAGATATGTAAGAGATGATCTAACCATGGCTCTTGATACCATTTGTAACATATTGGATTTCACATATACATCAAACCATAAGCAAAGTAGGCGTATACAAGAGTTTTAGAGAGAAAGTTAGAGGTTTGGGAACTTTAGTGAGAGAAAGAAAAATCTTATTATGAGCTCCAACTCTCTACCTTGGAAGGTAGAGTATTTATAATCTTTACATAAATCGCCACCTATCGGTGTGGATCAAGCATCTGATGGGTAAAGACCCGTCAGTCCTCCACGGTGTTACTTAAACTAAATACTACTTAACTTATATTTATCTCGACTACGAGCTTAATAACGATTACATATACTTGAGGTGACCGACTCTTTAATACTTGGATTTACTAAATCCTAACAATCTTTGGGATAAATGGACCTTCATTAATACACTTAATGTAGTAAGGTTCCATCCCAGTCAAATAGCAAAGCATTCGCTTTTTCCATTTGTTAAATTTGCCAACTTCAAGTCGAGGGGCAACAACAGCATAGGCTCCACCCTTTTTATCGATAAGTTGGGGTACATCACTTTTAGCCATTAGGATCCTGATTTAAAAACGTTTTAGAGCGGCTTAAAAAAATTATAATAAGCCTGTCTCTGATACCACTTGTTGTTCCCGTTTCACAAAAAGTTTAAAACAGTTAAAACAACTAATTGTGAACAATGACTGAAATGATGCAAGTAAAAACACACTGAGTAAATTTTCAACGTTTATATTCTTTATTAAAATGAATAAAAAAGAATACATTACTCAAGTACTTGTGGAGCAAAGATTGGGATTGAAATGACAAGTTTGGTATGACTCCTCACTAAGCTTAGGCTAAGTCTAAGACAACTACTACAGGAACCACCGAGCTATCTGGGGACAAAGTTGTATTTGGAGGGTGAAAGATTGCTTGTGTGTGTGTTTTACAATTAATGCACAAGCTTAAAATCTTCCACTCCAACTCTTATGCTATTTATACAAGTATGGTTATTAACTCATCCAGAGGACAAGCGATAGTTCTGAAGACAAAATCGATGTATTTTATCTCTGTTTACATTAGCTATTTAGAGTAAGTGACAAGGCTACTTTCTTCAGTCGGTGATGACACGAGCACAGTAGTTAGTGATTCGAGGAAAGTTTGACTTTGATTGATAAGGACTTCGTCTTATCTGTTTCAAACTTATCACTTGTCCATTCATTCTTGATCATTTTAGCCTTGATCTTCATCATCAATTTGTATTCGATGGTAGTAGTTGGTGAGGAGTTTTGGGATTCGGTGAGTTATTGTCATCACCTTTGAATCCACCATCTTCTTCTTGACTCGGTCTTCACCCTTAAGTTCCGCCTCTGCGGGGAGACTTCTTCTTTGTCTCTTCTTGAGTATCCGAAGACGACTCAGCACCGAGTGGCTATCGCTCGATGACTTGTTAGTGTTTAAGGGACTAAAGACTTAGGGTATTTTCTATTCAAATCCTAGAATCAAGGGGTTTGGGTATTCACTGAACCCAACACAATCTAGTTGACCTTTTAGTATCACTCTCAGAAGGAAACTACTTTATGACTCCACACCTTTAGATAGACCATTTGAAAAAACCATAAACCATAATGTTGCCTCATACAAACCCACATAAATAAGCTCACAGTTTTTCAAATGCTACAAAGGAATAAAGTCAAGATATTAGCCATCTGCCCTTCATGATCCATACATCCAAACACCACTTAGTGACCAAATCAACAACCATCTTCTATTCAATGCTGGACAAATTAGTTAGGGCAAAGAAGCTTCATATTTCACAACTCTCTAGCCTTATCCTAATTGTCCAAACATCTTCAGCAATAAGCCATCAACCACTTACCTATTCCACTGTTTCCATACCATTCCAACTCCCAATAATCATCAACTCTATTTACAAACATAGGTTTAACTCCTGTTTCTCAAACTCCTTAATCACACGAGCATTTTTGAGAACTTTAAGCCTCATAACCTTTACCCTTATAGACTCAGTTATGCTTTCAATAAGGACACTTTCAGACCTTGACTCTTGTGCAAACAATCTTTTTTTATGGTTGTTATCTTGTGTTGATTTTTTTTCGTATCTTATAAAGTTTTTTTCTCAAACTTTTGACACATATAGTTTTTCACTATTTGACAAAAAAAATGAAAACCCTTTAATGCTGATCAATTTTTAATTTTTAATTGACCAAACAAAGCTTAATTGCAAAATCAAGCCTTCCAAATTGATTAATAAGAAAAAGTAAAACCTCCGTTCTTGGAAAAGCGGAGTTCATTTTTCTTTAAAAAAAATAAAAAAAAATAAAAAAAAGGTAAAATCGATGTAAACAGAACTTAAGGAGCGTTTGGTATGCTTCTATGTATCACAATCGGTATGACTTTTGGTATAAAGTGAGTCCCACAGGTATGATAATTTCCATAAAAGACAAATGGGTGAGGTATGAAGCATGCTTTATATCCGAGTATCATAGCAAATTTTTAAATTTAAAATAGTAAAACAAACATTTTATTTCAGAATGAAAGTATTCTCTCGTTCCGATTACCATATACCAAACGCACCCTTACTAATCCTAATTAGCAAATGGTGTATTTGGGTCGAGTGAGTCTATTGTAAGAAAAGATAAGTGAGCGAGCCAGCCATATTTGGGTTTCAGTGAGCCGACCTTTATAACAAATCAGCTTCTTTTGCCACAAGGGTTTTGCAATCACAAAACAAGGAGGCTGCGCTGTCATCGTACCTTGTTCCTTCAACACACCTTCTATGGCCGCAATCCTCAACTAAATCCAACATTTATCCAAACACACACTTTATTATTAACATTCAAATCGGTTTTTTTTTAACATCAATCCAATGGCAACTTTTATTCAACCACCACCACCCACACCGGAAGCAGTTAAAAAGGCGGAAAAGCCAGTTGATTACATGGATTTACCTTGTCCTATTCCTTATGAAGAGATTCACCGTGAAGCCATGAGTAATAATTATTAAGATTTGATTTATTTTGTTGTTTTTTGAATTCTTTTTACTAGTTAATGTTACTTTTATATATGTGACTGTTTTGTTGTTTATTTGTTTGTGGATGTGAATCTGGAGTAGTATTTGCTAAACCCTAATTATAAACCCTAGCTAGATTTATATAGTGTGATCTAATGGTTTAGTATAAAATGCTACTAATCATTTGATGTTTTTTGTTTATAAAATACAAATTAAGCTTTATATTTGTCTTGTTTTAGTTATTGTACTTCCGAGTCGTTAAATATGATTGTTTTATGTTTAAAAATGTTAAATCATGTATAAAACTTTTAAATTTATTGATATAAGATATCCCGAGAAACCCATTTAATGACTCGTATGTATAAAGGAAAAAGTATAATCTAAGAAATATGATAAATGAAAGAGTATCAATTGATAGTGAAGATGAAATTAGATTCGATATTCACATTAAATGCAAGTTACATATCACTTGAAAAGAGCATTGCATTGATAAAAACTCGGTGTGTTTTTGATTAAGAATTGTAACTTGCATAAGGATGGTCAGCTAGATTTGATAAGTTACAATACACATAATAAGTCTTTCAATTGACCAATTGCGTTTATCGTTGTGTGCCATATGTGATCGGATTTTAAAGAAATCAAATGACCAATCATGTATATTATTGTGTTATGTCATATGCGTTTGGGAAGTTTAATGATATTTGTTAGTTGTCTCTAATATTAGTCTAACATGATCCTATGCAGTGTCCTTGAAGGCTGAGAATTTTGAGGGAATGCGTATTGACTTTACCAAGGGTCTTAATCAGAAATTCTCATTGAGTCACAGGTAACCCGCCACACGTTGAAACTTGTTTCTGAGTTATTATGATTGACTTTAACTACTTATCTGATTCGATGAGTTTCTGCTTTTGAACTACCAGCATTGTCATGGGACCTACAGAAGTTCCTGCTCAATCTGCCGATATAATTAAAGTTCCTACTGCAAACTATGAGTTTGGTGCTAACTTTATCGACCCAAAGGTATTTGCTTATTTTCACCCATTTATCACTTTTTGGCTATAGCTATCAGTCTCACTTCGATAATGGTCTTTGGTGTTTCAAAGCTCATGCTTTTTGGAAGGATCTTGACTGATGGACGGCTAAGTGCTCGTGTGAAATGTGACTTGTCTGAGAATCTTACTATGAAGGCCAATGCTCAGGTAAAAGAATTAATGATATTTAATTGTCATTATGTGAGCCTAATCTTTTTATAAAATATTTTGTTAATTCATTTTAATATTGTTATCAGCTTACGAATGAGCCTCATATGTCACATGGAATGTTCAACTTCGACTATAAGGTAACTGATTCATCTTGTTTTGCTCTTTTTGGACTACATGGCTCTATATCTTGCAGATTATGTAAAACATATTATTTTTAGTTTAGTTTGTTTTGATAAGTATTCATTTTGATGTAGTCAATCTTTTTTTTGGTTCAGGGTACGGATTACAGGACTCAGCTCCAAATAGGGAACGGTGGCTTGATTGGAGCTAGCTATATCCAGGTATTAGATATGTCGAATTTACTTCATCCCAACTTATGTAATATCAAGACTAGCTTTTTTATCAATGACCTTGATTTGTACAGATACTAGTTTATTTCCTCAGTTTTTCTAATTTAACATTTATTACTACATCATCGCACTCTCTGATGGCTTATTTTCTGGTTGCAGAGTGTGACCCCTAACCTATCTTTAGGTGGGGAAGTATTCTGGGCTGGTCAGCATCGGAAGTCTGGGCTTGGTTATGCTGCACGATACAACACAGATAAAATGGTAATTTTTCTCACACTTACATGTGAGAAAAACAGTTTTTGCACGTTCTTTTTAATTTGCACGTTCCTGTAAAAACAGTTTTTGCAGGATTTTTGCTCAACTTTTAATAATCTTTTATGGATGTGCGCCTTAAATTGATTCTAGATAACTCAAATAAGATATTTATATTTTGAAAAAACGGGTAATAGAAGATAGAGTTTGGCTGTGCTTATGCTGCTTCAATTGGCCAACTCTGAGTTTGTAAGAACAAATAGATAATATGACCAAAAGGACATTTTTGTGACAGAAGAAGAGACATTTTGTGAATTAGCAGTAGACATCCTTTAAATTAGGTTGAAAGTAGGGGTAAATAGGTAAGTTCTGTTTAACTGTAGTTCTTCGGTTTTGCTGCAACCGGTATGAAACTGGAATATGACACATTGACACCAAACTAAACAGCAATAACAGGATTTTTATAATTCAAAATTAGAAGATAATGATAAGCCCAAACATTAAAAATGTATCACTTGACATCACGTTGCAATAATCAGATAATCAATTCCAGAAGACAATTCGAATTGTTTGTGTTCTGGTTGATTCATTAAGCTAAGAGTAATGTCAGGAACCATGGCTTGTTCTCCTCCTGCTTTCTGGTATAAAGCATAGCATTTTTTCTTGCAGGTGACATCAGGACAAATTGCTAGCACTGGAATGGTGGCTCTTAGCTATGTTCAGAAAGTGTCTGAAAAGGTAACCAACTCAAACTTCATGATAGTTATCAGTAGAGGTGGCAACATGGGTGGGCTTGGATGTGTAATGGGTCGCATCAGAATGGGTACTTGCTGGTGTGGGTTGGGTTGACCCTCACACGTTTTTGTCCACATTTCATCTCTATAAATAACAGATGCATCAAATATGATCACAAAAGCTGTTATTATATTAAAATCTATTACTATATAAATCAGTTAAGGAGGTTTTATGCCTTAAATTTGCACTTTGGAAAAAAATTGATGTGTTTGACTGTTGTCCTGCTCAACTGATTTATCATTAAGCTTATCTCTTACTTATACTCGTCTAGAAGTAAATTTGTTGAAATTGCCACCTCTGTTAGCTATGATTCACCGGCCCCATCAGCTTAATGTAACGTTCTTATTTTGTTGGGCATAGGTTTCTTTGGCAACAGATTTGATGTACAATTACATGTCAAGAGATGCCACTGCCAGCTTTGGCTATGATTACATGCTCCGTCAGGTAATTCAGCAATAGAATGTTTCCCAATTTTGTAATAAATACAATAAGATTCTTATCATGATAGCATTGATCATCGGTTCCTTGTCATTTATTTGATTTAAATTTGTTTTATTTTTTCAACATGGTGGTTAAGAATAACAAACATATTATCATGAACTTGATTTAACTTGTATTCAATAAACAGTGTCGTCTTAGAGGGAAGATCGACTCCAATGGCTGTACATCTGCTCTTCTTGAAGAAAGGTTGAATATGGGTCTAAATTTCATTCTATCAGCTGAGGTATGTGCATCTTGTCATTTGATTTGTGAATATTACATGAATATAACAATTGGGCGCAGCCTTTTCTCGGTGCCTACATTAATGTTTAATTTGCATAGATAAATATATAGGTGTATAGGTTGCCGGGCCAAGCTAGGAGGGCAGGTTAAAAACAAGTCAAATATGTTTACAAAATGTTAGTCAAAATAGTAATATAAACTTTTAAAACAATATGATTTTGGAGGTTTATGCGTTAAGGTAACAATGGCATTGCCTCAGCCTTCGGCCACATCGCATGTGTTTTAATTACTATTTTTCTCTTGCTGGCTTGTTCTGGAGGCATCTATAATTTCATTGTGCCGGGTGAAAAGTTATACCTTGATTATTGTAATTTTTAAATTCCTCTGACATATGCTTTAATTGTCTGAAACATTAACATCTAACATGGACTTGAGATTCTCCAAAGGAGGTCTGAAATTCAAATCACTTAAGCTACAACTCCTTAGGGCCCGCCCGCCTCAGCAATATGATCCAAACTCGTAGAGAGTTGGTGATTCGCCCGACTCCATTGTCTTGGGTGGCCTGTCGGCAGGATGGGGTTTCCATCGTATCTATAATATAATGACGGCAGTTAGCATATTTTATCCATTTTTATCTGTAGTTATATATACTGTAACTTTCTGTAAATGGTGTTGACCTTTTCAATAAGCACTTCTGAAATTGTGAGCTACATAAGTAATGAGAATCATAACAGAAATTTTAAGTATTGTTCAACATGCTGCTGAACTTTTGAACTTTGCTTACAACACTTTGTTTCTTGGATTATGTTATGCAGATAGACCACAAGAAGAAAGACTACAAGTTTGGCTTCGGGTTGACAGTTGGAGAATAAATCAAAAGAACAATGAAATCTAGGATTTAAATTATTTTTGAGTGAAAATGCTATCATACCAGGTATGATTTTTCTTAATGAAGCTAGACAAAGATCAAAGAGTTAGTTATGTACTTTCTTATTAGCCGAAGCATTGTTTGTGGTGGAAATTCCCGCTGCATAGACAGTTTTTGGAGCATAATACGTAGTTGTCAGGATTTTGCAGCTTGGATATGTAATGCTGTCGAGCTCCTTATTTGAAGCTGTTGAATGCATTATAATGCAAATTGACAATACATCCCTTTGGCATAACTTATGAACACAATTCAAATGTATGCGCCTTAGCCCTTAAAAGTGCTACAACCTGCATATTCTTGGGGTTCTTGTTTATATTTGTAGTTTTAAGTTAAAAAAAAAAAAACCGAGTTTCTATTCAGTTCTCGTATGGACTAACAAGAACTGAACCAGTTTGGGTTGGTCTAGTTTGGGTTTGACCCGATAAACACCTCTTAATACCTCATGTTGGATTTGGTGTTCAGATGGGTGGTGCCAAGTACAAAGGGGGTCAATTCAAGCTATACATGGATATTGATAATTGGCCAAACGGGTAAAATGTTATAAATGATACGGGTTGAATTGCTTTGTGCCTTTATTTATATTCAAATGCATACAACTTTAAGTACTGAAAATCATTTTATGCAGGAAAGTATGTTTTCCAACATTTTATTTTGTAATGGCTTATGTAGTGGTGAGATGAATATAAATAGTGGTGAGATGAATATAAGCAGCAATTGTTAATGAGAGACATAAACGAGAATGGATATGGGATGAGAAAGAAGCACAAGAATTAAGATAAGGAACAAGCAATAAAGATAATAGAGATTTTTTTTATTTATTTATTTTTTTTTTTTTTTCTTTCCATATCACTACTTTGGCTGTCACTTTACAGCAAGTTATATAGCCTTGGCTATCAAAAAGACTAATGCCAATATTTCTATTATTTTATAAATAACCTCTAAAAAAGTCATCCATAACTAATTGTTCATGTTTTCTTAGACCACAACACCAGGTAATCCTTGAGCCTTAACGACCTCATTTTCGTACATTTACCGATTCCAAGTTCGTTCTCACTATCGGTTTGTTTTGGCCCGGCTGAAAGACATGCGCAAGTGCGGCATTAGCATAGGGCCACACATTTACAGGCTTCTCATTCCTATTTATGTCTTGTATTATACTACGAGTACGAAATACAGCCTTAATATGCGGGAGAAAAAACCCAAAGCATATTTAGCCCACAAATATCGGAAGATAGAGCCTAGAGGTCCACATCTGTATATTTATTTCTGAAAATTTAGGGCCGTTTGATATGATGATGGAGTTAGAATGAGATTTTAATTTGGTATAGATTGAAAGAAAATAAAAAGAGAGAAAATAATTATTATATAAAAAAAATTATAATTTAATATAAAGTAATGTTTTTTTATTTACTTAATAATGTTTTATATTTAAATTTTAATATAGTTGAAGAGAGAGATAGAGCGTTAGTGAGATGAAACTTACGTGAAAAGTGTGAAAATATCAAATCCGGGTGGGCGTCTTCAATAGTTCTGGGTCACTGCTATTCTTCTGAAATTTACCCGTAGCCCTGTGCCTGTCACGTTTGTCCTCCACTTTTCTAATCTGTGCAGTTTTGTCGGTTTACATTAGTATTCGGCGGTTTTAAGCGTTTGGCTTATTAAACTTTATATTCTGATTCGCGTTTTGGTTATAGGCTTTTGATATAAGCAAAATTATAAAATAAAAAAAATAAAAAATAAAAATAAATAAAAAGGGGGGTCTTAATAACAAATAAAGGGAAGTCACAATAAGCTCGACCAGTTACCGCATAAGGCCTCACGGATCAGCGGTACGGCTCTGATTTGTTGGGTCATTTCTTCAAACAGTGATTTGATCTCGATTACTTCATCATTCGACACTCCCGTGTGATAATCTCTTGTGAACCCATCATTCTCCTTATTAATGGTATCATTCATTTCTAAGTATAACTATTTTAATCTAAAAACCAAGAGAATAGATAAAAAGATAATTTGCATGACAACTTGATGTCACTAATTTGTTCGATTTTTAATTTAGATTTACCCAAGTTAGTATACTTCTACTTTAATATACAACGAGCAGGTTAACCCGCGCGTTGCGGCGGGAGCGCTTTGTTGATCATGTCGAATTTTTGTGCATGTTCCTATAATGTTTATGGTATATGGTTTTGGCCTAGTTTTATTGGCTTGCTTGTGTTAATTATACAGACATGAGCTCAGAAACAATTTAGATACTTACAACAATATAACTTAAAATTATGGAATCAATTATAGATTGTGGCATGTCACATAAATTATGATTCGACATACAAAGTAAGCAATTAACGAAACTAAAGAGCAATGGCATGTGTACACTGTGTCTATTACGCGATCGAGTTGTCATAGCAGCCTAATAATGTAATTGCATTTCAAAGGTCATCTCATAAAACCACCAACATGTTAGAAAATTCAAAATGGTCATCAAGTTACTATCAATTGTTTTGAATTGGTGGTCTTCATGAAATGGTCAGCTTTAAGTCCTTCAATAGCATATCTTACTTGGCTTGTCTAAAACAAAGTAACAAAATGAAAAGAAATTAACTTCGAAACTTACAGGGACAATGTCAGCATAGCGATGGTTCATTTATTACAAAATCAAGAAAGAAAAGCAATTCCAAAGACTATCTCGTGAAACACTATCCCCTTAAAGACTCATATCATATAGTTCAAACTAATTATACGAGACCCATGGCGTACATGCATAAGTTAACATACCCACAAAGCAGGAGCTGTGTTTGTTGATTATTTGCATGCAACACATAATGTGTTCTTTCTAAAGTTCTGTGTACGTATTACATGATAATTCGTTGTCAATGAGTTGAATTTAACGACCATTTACATGTTTGATTGCCCATTAAAAATATAAGGAAAATTTAGTTCTCGTACCATGGTGATAGGATTGTTCATGCCAAGATCGGCAACAACGGTTTTGAATTTGCTATAACTTTTTACGGATATACGTGATGTTGACGGGTTGCGGAAATCGGCACATCTTAAAATTATTCGTAGCGACCAAAGGCGCCAAATTGTGTGGCATTACTAACATGCCTAAAACATATTAAATTTAGATAACGATTTACATATTGCATGAAATAATCAAATAATCCACCAATAGATAGATGTGAAAAAATCTAACCTTGTTGGTTGTTAGCCTCATTCTTTTCTTGACTTCCAAATCGACATCGACCTCATCTTTTAAGTGCTCATCTACTTTTGTTTTCAATTTAAAAGTGTGAGCGAAAACATTCAAAACTTAGTTAAAGCATTCATCTCCTACTTGCTATCGGCATTCACTTATATCTCTCCATTCTATATTGGATTTTTTTCCTTTGAATTAAGATCAAATAAAAAGTTTAAGCAATAGGAAAAAGCGGCAAAAGCTAAAATAAAAGGCGGTAAGAAAACAAAATCACCATTTTTGCTTCACCCTTTCAGTGATGCTCAGTTTATACCTTGAACCTCATAAACTATTGGTTGCTTCAAATCGGGACATAACCCGACAACTTTACATAAATCGACAAAACCGTAAACCACTAACTATTTAAAACATTTTTTTTTTTTTCATTTTCTACATCCTAAGCCGTAAGATCGTGTCATTACCTTTAGCTTTAATAAATGTTTCGTGGATCATTACACATTGCGGCGCTTTCAAATTTTCTTGAGTTGTTTGAATGAGAACCCGTGTCTTAAGTTAACAGATCCTCGAGCTTTATCTGGAGAGCTTTGGTTCCGACTTGAAGTCATTCCGGCGTAAAAGCATCCTGTATCATCGTCTTGTTTTAAACATAATGCGGTTTCTCCATAAAAGCAGAACCCAAAGTTAAATACAAAATCAATTATGAAAATACGTAGTCACATATATATTATATGGCAAGAAACAAAATAAAAATCTTATTACCTTGAAGTTCACTGTTGCTTGATTCTACGCTCTGTCCACATATCATGGGCGATAAAGGACCGTGAGAATGGTTTTGTTGGGGATGACCAAGACCGATCTATCTTTGTTCTGACATTGGTATCAACTCAAGTCGGACCAATAGTTAAGTATAAAAGCAAATTTGTAAAGTATATTTTGATACAAATAAAGTTTATTAGGAAAAATATATTTACTACTTATTGTTCTACATTGATCAATCCGGGTTCGATCTTCGTATCATTGTGTACAAACGATCATAAGAAAGTTACGATTACGTTCGCGAAGGAGCTGTACCGCTTCACATAAGGATAATAACTCCTTTTCTTGCCGATTTCTATATCGCTAATTCTAAATTTTCTTGCCGCTACATACACATCTGCGGAACATCAATAAAAGCTTGCGTAAACTTATAAATGAAAATATAGACCAATTCATTGACTATATGCGTATTAAGATTCTAGTCGTAAATGAAGTTTTGTTATTGCATATTCGAACTAGCGGTTAAGAAAAATAAGCAAAAGAAGTTATTAGGCTCAAACGGACCCGACACTTTAGCTTGACCAAATAAGCAAAAACACCCTAAAGAAATAATTTGAAAATTGAAGGAACCGCGTCTTTTGGTGGTAAGTGAAGTGATTGAAGTATGAAAATATACTAAATTAGTACAATTATGAACAAACACGCATCGGCTGCGGTGGCCTATTGTTGTCTAAAACCATTTGGTCATGTATGCGTGGCTCGTATATTTACACTGTTAAAGCAACAACATATGACCAAAACTCGAACACATGTAAATAAATTCAAGCGATATAAGAATCCATGTATTCTAAAATATTATGAGACATCACCTTGAGTTATACAACAATCAAGCGTGTGCGCTAATCATGAGCAGGTAAAAGCGGTTTACGAGGTATGTGCGATAGGAGGTCCGCCGAGAACATGGAAAATCGAGACAAAAATGGTTATGAGGCTCGAACGGTGGGAATTGAAAAAGTGCAAACATCCATAATGGCGCAAATCTAGTGATTTGCCCCCCAGCGTCAGACGGTCACAACTTTAGTCAAATTTGCGAGATTCATCACGACTTTTATAATCGGTGTGCCACCGCTCGCATTATACATAACATCAACAGTGAGCAAAGCGATGAGATAGAACATTCGCGATGGGTGCTGACTTTAGTAAGTTCTTGGCGCCAGATGCAAGCGACCTCATCTTTAGGCTTCCTCACACTAGACTCATCATTGCCTCGTGTATCTTTGTATCAAATCGACAAAAAAATGTTGTCGTTTGTAATATAACACAACACATACATTGCGGTGTTTCATCCAGGCCATTTCACGGTATATAATAGATATAGGTAAAGGAAAACTTAGCTCAGTTAGTTGATGCCACAGGCTGCGCATGTGGAGGTTCTTGAGGCGTTGTTTGTCGCACTCTACCATCCTTCCTTTGTCATGACAAGACAACATAGGTAAAGGATCATGGCGACCAAGTCGAACCGCAACCAACAATCGAATCATCTATGTCTATTATAACCGATGCTAAGTGCAATGACCGCCTATCAAAGCTTGTGATAGCAGTTTATAATCATATTTGTGACCATGTTTTATAGTGGCATATAAAATTAGTTTCGATACCAAGCAGTCGCCATGGTTGCAACGGCGATTCTTGTATGGTACGCCCGCCAAGATACATGACATACCTTTAGAAATAAATGATTGCACACCAACCGCACAATGAAGCTCATACCTAGTTAACAAAACAACATTATCGAACAAACCTTCCGAATAATCCGAGAAGCCATTCAATCGCCAATACAATAAAGCAAATCATTTATACCCTTTATCCCAAATCATTCAATAAACAAAACCCATAAAGTAATTTACATAATTTCCATAAAAACTTTTATTTAAAATTGTTGTATCCATTTTATATCATAACTAAAGAAACACATGATAAATAAAAATCAAAGCGATGATAGTAATGAAGGCGATGTAAGGCGTAATCGAATCACTAAAGCACAAAATAGAAACCACAAAAATAAAAACCTAACTTTTAAGTAACTCTTGCACCATAATTGCTTTTCTATGCAATTAGGGTTAACAAATACAAACTTGATATACCTTTAAAGAATGCAAAAAGATTTTGGTAGAATAATAATAAGTTACACAGTAATTGAAGATATTCAAGATGATTTTGATCTTGGATTAATGAGGGGTTTTGCATATCATGTTTGTGGATGCATATATATGATCTTCCATGGAGATGGAAGTGTGTTTTAGGTCGGTGGTGTGTTTTTTTATGAGTGATTGGAGGTTACGGAGAATCTACAGCGAGGCAAGCATCTTGTTCGTTGGGGTGGGGTGATTAATTTCATGAGCCAATCGAAGTTGGCTTTTGTCCCAATTCACCAAATACCAATTGCTCCACCAATAGGAAGCCACATTAAGATGCTAATCACTTCAAAATATACCTGCTTTGTCCCATCCACCGCACGCCTATTAGTATATATATATAATTAGTCCAACCTGAATTTCACCGTCTTTACTCTTTAGTGTGACAGCACAACAATTTTTTAAGTACTTCAACTTGATCATGTGATATCATGAAAACAAGTTTTTATTTATTTAAATGTTATGACGTTTCATTGTTGCAATATTTGACTTTTTAAAAAGACACATATGCAATAATTAATTGTTTATTAATTGCAATTAGAAAGTCGTATTTTGGTCATGAGGTCATTACAGTATTAATTATTCTTGTAGATTAATTCCCTAACACGTAGTACATATGTTGGGCATATCAGCATTGATCTATATTAGTGAGATCTTTTGATCTCATAGTGTCGATACAGTCAAAAGTGTCGTATATATGTGTAATCGCAACTTTTTCTTTTCATAGAGGAATAACTTGGGTATAGCATCCATATAGTAGCTTCTTTTTGTTCTTTTTTTTGGTCGACATAGTAGCTTTTTTTCATTTGTTGTTTTATATTAGAAAGCAAAAATATTACAAGGTGGAAAACGATAGTTCTTACACCTTGTTACAAATAGATATAAAGCAGCAGAGAGAAATGATATAGGGCCTGGCTTATCTGCGATTTTAGACTTAAATTCAGTGTAAATCATTCGGATGGGTTGTAAAGTAAGTGGGTTAGTATGTCTGCGGTAATCGGGATGATGGCTTGAATTTAGGTATAAGTTTAGGTCTCTGTATCATTTCTCATAAAACAAAGGGTTGAGATACTCTCTTATTAATTGAGTCAAGTTGGGAGTTCTTCAACCATTGAATTAAATTCAATAATCAAGATTAAAAGAGAGTTTTTTAATCTTGACCATTGAATTTAATCTAGTAGTTAAATAACATTGAACTTGACTCAAGTTGATAAAATATCTCGAGAGGATTTGAACCTTAAAACAACAAGAAAGCTGTACTATTGTACATTTGTACCCCCAATATAAATGTCTGCACTTAACAAACCTAACTTTTCATAACTTTCTTACCCTAAAAATTATCCGAGTAACATAATGACACATGTACAATCATAATTGAGTTATTGTTATTGATGTGTTTAGTAGTTAGATACTTATTACTAGTAAATTTTAGTTTGGAATTATACGGTCCAGTTAGGATCACTTGAGAATAAAAATAAAAATAAAAGATGTGATAAGAAATCTAAATTATATATTTTAGATGTACCTAAAAAATAGATTCATTTTATCTTAAAATTTTCTCTCTTATTTAAAATATCATTAAAAATCAGCCTTATTACTTACCGTTTTATTTTTAACTTCATGGGATCCTTATTTTATCTGACCTTTGTAATTACAAAAATCTAAACATGGAGAATCAATGAAAATTTACATTTTAAAGTAGATTAACAGAGTGTGGAACTCGATATCGTAACGGCCCAACGGTGTTGAGGCTGATCTGGCGCGCGTTAAGGTTGCGTTACCATACTAGCTTTTAGGCGTTGGCCTTGTGTTGTGGTTTACGTTACTCTAGCAACTCAAATGAAAGCGCGTTAGGACAAAATACATTTTACAAAACGCACCCCTAGGTGCAACGACTAGTAAAAAAAATCATTCACACCCCCTCATTTGAATGTAACAGATAGAAAACCTTAGCCTACAACGACTAATATTAAAAATAATAATAATAAAAAAATAAAATCAAAACCTTTGTAAATACTCACTTTCACATATTTATCTTTACACACTTCCACAACTCAAACTAAAACTCATATACTTCTATTCTCACAAAATAATAATAATAAATAAATAATAAATAAAAATAAAAATAATGTCGGCATGTCGTGACGAGAGTTTTATGAACTTGTACGGTTATGCAAATGCAAACGCGGGATCTGTTTAACCCCGAACCCAAACGCGTGTTCTTCAAACCCGTACCCAAACCCACTTGGGTTTACACCCGAGCAACTTTTTCAACAACTGGCAAAACGTTGGTTTCCCAAATTTTCAACAAAACCCATCACAATTCGAACAACAAACCTAACCACAAACTTAATCCTCACATTCCCAAATCGAACCCAAAGCTACGTCTCCCCGAAAGCACAAAAGTCGAGGTAAACGGATGTCAAAAAAATCCAAAGAACCCGAGACCTATGATGAAAAAATCCCGACGTGAGTGAGACTACGTTACATTGGACACCGGAGGAGGAAGTACTACTTGCCTCGTGTTACGTGGCCGTTTCCGAGAATCAAAAAATCCCGACGTATCGGGTTATGAACGAGTTCAGCAAGAAAAATTTCAAGTTCACAACAAAGATATGCTAACAAGCAAGTGGTATACGGTGAACGAAAATTGGCAAAAGTTTAACGCGTGGGAAATTTGAAGGAACATTCAAAATGGGACGCGCCAGACCGGTCCAGGACTTAACCGGAGACGTCCCCGAACAAAGCCACTAAGAGCTATTCGGTGATGATGCACGACCACGTCCGGCCGGCAAACCACGCGCCGAAAAAGAACAAAAAATCGATACCACGACGAGCACCGGGGGAAGTTCGTCAGGCCAATTGAAAGTTATGTCATCCGAGCTTCGACTTAGGCGAGCGGCCCAGGCGTACAAAGGCGGCTAGAGAAAGACCCGGACGATAATCGTTTGGAAGAATTTAAATTTCGATATTAACACGAGGGAGATGGATCCGGCATTTGCGTATTGGATCGAAATAGAAAAAAAGAAAATCGCAAAAAAATATAATCTGCCAAACCTGCCCGAGTAGTTTTATTTTATTTCCTTATTGTCTTTTTATTTCGTAACTTTTTTTATGTACTCGTAGTGGTATTTTTCATTTCGTATTGTAACTTTTTTACTTCATATTGTAATATTTAATTTTATTAATGAAGTATTATATTGTTTAATAAATAAATTGTTGAGGGTATAATTTGTAACTTGTAATATTTAAAATGTGGGTTCCAAAAAGATGGTGTTATTTTGTGTTATGATAAGAGGTGATTTTTTGGTGTAGAATGGTTTGGTGTTGAAATGATGTAGTGACGTGACATCAAAAAAGTGGTGTTACCGTGTTACCATACCTTGCCCTCTAAAGGAAAATAATCCATGTTGTTGCTGCTAGACATAAATCAGGGATAAATCAGAGATCACTTGTGTACAATTATAAAAGTTGAGAGGATGCAAGTTGAAGACTAATAGAGTGGATTTTTAAGGGTTGAGTTATTAATCACTCCTGTTGGTTATTAAGACCCCCCCATTTTTTTTTTTTTTTATTTTTATAATTTTGTTTATATCAAAAATTATAAATCGAAAATCACGGGCGTAAATATAAAGTTTAATAAAATGAAAAACTTAAAAGCGTAAATCTGAACGGCCGTAGCTGCGTTGTCTTTGGAAAAGGGGGACAAAGGGGAGACGAGTGGCGGTAGGGGTAGGGAGGTTCTGATAGTATGACCCTTTTTAATTGCAAAACTATAGACATTCTAGTTTAGCTAGGGTGTGAAATGTCTTGCAGAGATGAAATAAATGGGCGTTTTGAAAGATTTAGCGCGTTAAGCGCCTCTTTTTTTGAAATGGCACATATAAGCGTTGAAAACTTAAATGAAGCTATTACAGGCATATTTTTCACTCGATTGTGAAACATTCGATCGTTTTAAATTTTTTATATATAATATATTTAAGTTTTTAATATAAATAAGATATTACGTTTAAAGAAATTTATTTAAATCGTTTAGGTCTTTTATTAAGCAATTTGTATAACGTGTCTTGGTTGGCCGTCTTCGTTTAGTCGTGCCGTTTAATGCGTCTTAATTCTGGCCGTCTTGGTTTAGCGGCGTCTTGCGTCTTGCCGTGCCGTTTACATCATATTGATCGAAGTTCTAGTTTACGATTCATAATCTTTTAGCTAGTTTTTCTTGGTTTGAATTTCAAACCTTTATTTTGCAACATGTTAATGCGTAATACTTTTGTTTAATATAGTTTTCATATCAACAAAAAGTAGTGGTAAGTATAATTTTAAGTTCTATAACGATTTTTCAAGTTTCTGAATTAATCCCGGTAGCTACTCCACCCGCAAAAGTTTACAGTTCCTAAAGAAGGATGAGTCATATATTCGATGAAACGCTATTTTACCAATAGTAACTCTACGTTTAGCAAACTCAAGTCTAACCCGTCTGGACTTTTTAAAGGTTTTAACTAAAGGTGGTAATTTGTGCTCAAAATAAAAAAATAGATAAAATAAATAATTTTTAAAAGATTTTGGCACATTTAACCTTCTTCTTTTTTTTGAAATGGGCATATATTTCTCTTTTAGAAGTTAAATGTGCATAATGAACACATGTTTTTCTCGAACATTAATTGTTTTTAATGAAAAACTTATAGATAAGTATAAATTATGTGTTATGTTTGAGGATTTTTTTGTCGTTTTAGGTCTTCTAAGCCAGGTTTGTATAACGTGGTAGTTTAGCGTCTTGGTTTAAGCCGTGCTCATTGGACTAGTCTTTCGTTTAACTTTGTTGTCCGTCGTACCGGCCATGGTTTGACACCTCTAGTTTCAACCAAAGAGCACGTAAAGCTTGAAGATCCATACCTTTTCTTTCAAAAATGACTTGATTGAAGAAACTATGTGAATTTTTCTCCACAACCATTACTAAATTGTCTTAAACCCAAGTTAATAACTACAATAAGTTAAAAACTTCGCTTATATAGTTAACCATCGTTATCATGAAAGTCCATCTCATCCCGACTTTTTTTTTTTTGAAGTGAAGCATTATATTTTTTAATTACAAAGATAAACGTTCTTTTGATTTATATAGAGGTGCAAGTTAAATGAAATGACAAGTTGTCTTATTATTTCTTTTGAATTAATGTAATTCTTTTAAAAGTACGTTTGTAGATCTAGGTGTCATAACATTCTTGTCATGTGGTTAGGCTACGTTGATGAGCTCCAGCGTCGCCATTGTGCGAGGAAGCCAAAGGTGTCGAATCGCGAAGCGAATAAAAACATGTTGATTTTCGATCGCGTTTTCTCGTGTTTAACAGCTTTATCTGAGGCGAACTTTTAAAGCGGTTTGTCTCTTAAAGCCATTCTTCGAGCCGCGAGAGGAGACAGTATTAGATCGCGTCGTGTTTCGCTTTCGGCCATCCAAATATCAAAACATTTGCCTATATGAGTGTGAATATTCCATCCATCTATTTATCTTAATAATGAAATAAATGATTTTGTTTTCTAAAATATTTAGTGTAGAACTTACAAATTACTACAAATTATCTTTGAGCATAAATGGTTTTCTTGAATTATTGAAGGTGTTTTTTAGCGGAAGAATCTAAAGGTAGATGGAGACATTTGTCACAAAAAACAAATCAACATCTTTCACCATCACTTTCTATCGTTTATGTTACGTTATCTTTAGGGAAAGTATCTATGAATTTTTATTATATCCCGTTTTATAGTATCTCAACTAAAAAAAGTTTAACCAATTGTCCTAACTCATTTTAATGTAATTTTATTTCCAATAAACGTATGCAAACATGTATACCAAGGTGAGTTGATAGAAAAAAGTTTAACTCATTATCGTACCTCATTTTATTATAATCTCATATCTATTAAATATACGCGAAACATGTATATTTTTTAACTCAAAAAGATTTTAGGGTGCGTTTGATTGATATAGAGCTAATGACCATGAATTTTGATCAAATCTGTTGAAACAGAAAGCACAACGCCCTTAGAACATCAAACACATAAACTAAAAATGTTTACAAGTCCGCTAACATTTATTTATCACTTACCGCAATATTCATATTCTTGCTTTCAAACTCTCAAATAAAATCAAGTCAAATGGAGTTGATATGCATCTGAAATGTACAATTGTAGTTTTCTTCTCATCATTCTCATTTTAATTTATCTTCTTATTTGATTGTTACTCTACCGCAATATTCATATTCTTGCTTTCAAACTCTCATATCAAGTCAAATGGAGAGTTTCCTAACTTTTCATTATTTCAAGAAAAAGAATACAAAGGTTATATGCAATGAATCCAATAATCATATTCATTGTGCCAAATTAGATAATCTAATATCATAAAATCCGATTTAATTGTCGTGAGAGAGAAATTCCAGTTTAATAAAATAGCTTTAATTTTTTAGCGCGAATAGAATATTATCTTTAGATTCTCAGTTTTCTTAAAAAGGAAAGTGGCACGATTTTTTGAGGCAGTAAAAATAAAAATATAGACGATTAAATTGAGACGGAGGGTATTATATTAGACTAAACCATATAATAACATTTGAAATTTGGATCTTGTCGGGTTGGGTGTGCTCCACACTTTTATAACAAAAAGGTTGGTTTTCTATGGGCTATGTTATACAAACTTTTCATATATTGTTCGTTTGTCACATCAAGAGGTTTTGATCAAACCTTACAATCTACAATGCATATCGTATAAGCCAATGATGCATCTAATGATTGGATACCCTCTTTATGAAAGAGAGCGTGGATAACTCACCCCTTTTACTATCTTTGATGGGCCTAGAGATATGTTCCAGGTGCATGATGACTCATCATCCTATATTTCTGTGTTTTAATATTACCATGTGGTCCCATTTTTTAGTGTACTACCTCATCGTATCCACCTTCCATTGATTCCTTTTTCTAAACATACTGTACACGATTGATATAACATGTACCGAACATAATCTAGGAATATATTGACAATTTGCATTTTAGAATTTTAGTGAACTAGAAACATAAATTAGACCGAGTTAAAAATTCTGTTTTTTTTTCATCTTCTTTTAGTTAACTTAGTTAATATCTTATGATAACTAAGCAATGGAAAAATAGCGATCCAAAATGAAGGACTCTCTTCTGAGTCTTTGTCTTCTAGATTCGATAAAAAAGGAAATCATATATGTGTTATATCTTCTTTGTTTAGAATAAATATTATGTTTGATATGAGAAAACTTTTGACCTAACGGCATCAAGGTGTCAAGTTAATACACGCCTTCCAAAAGATTAATGGTTCAAGTCTCGTTGCGTGAATGTGTGTTGTTTAGAGTGTATTTAAGTTTGTCTTTTCGAAAATAAATGAATACTACTGTATGTTTGATATTGTATAAACCGCACGGTATAAAAAGTTAAAGTATTTTATATTAAAAGTATAATTATTTAATGCATAATGTGGAGTGTCTTAATAAAAATTGATAAGGTGTCAATTATTTCTCATAAATAAAATAGATGTCAACATGATGGAATGAAATAATGAGAAAAAATAAGTGAATTTTATTTATTATAGTTTAGAATTGATTGACGGATATGTATTAAGAAATAATAGGATGATATAACATTAGTAAGTAAGAAATGACAATATTTTACCCACCTAGACAATGACACAAACATTTATTTAGTTAGGTATGACGGAGTCGACTTCGGGTAGGGCATCGGGTTGGTGAGCCGAGATTCTCATTCCATTAGGGTCGGGTTCGGCCTCGGGTTAGTTTCTGTTCCGGCCAGAGTGTGGCCGTTGGAAAAGTGGACGTTGGGTTGCGTTTTGTGTCTTTGTGTTTGCGTTTTTGCTTTTTGTTTTGTTTGCAGGTAGCAAAGTGAAGAAGAAGAAGATAAACTTTGTTTGGATTTTGCGTTGGCCAAAAGTTAGTGAAGTGCTGAGAATTTGCGTTAATGAAAAAAAAAAAAAAAAAATGGTCTTAAGTCTGCTCAAGTCAACTTAGGTAGTGTTAGGGTAGTATTGGGGTAGTTTGAGGTGGAAGATTTTTATTGGATAGAGGTGGCGTGGCGGCTTAGGGTGATAGGGTTCAAGCTTGCTCACTCCCATATCTAGACATTAACGGATAGTTTTGATTCTTTTGAAATGCATAACCCAATTTTTAATAAAGAGATTCCCATTGTAACCAACTTAAAAAGTTTATGTAGGTGCTGGTACACTATAAGATAGATATACATACAATGCAGAGTAACAAAGCCCATTTAAATAGAATTGATTGGCGTGGCTCGTTTGTTATTGTAGAACTCAAATGTCTGAAACCAGGTAAATCGACATATGATAAGCGTCTGTTGATTAATCGCGGATTTGGTGTCTGAATAAAAAGCGAAGTGTCAAATCATTAGCGATTTAAATATATCTATAAATAGTAACCAAATGGATAAACCTTGTGCTGCCTGTCTTTAATTAACTAGATTGATATTTTAACTGAACTCTAGTTTCTTGTCTCATTTAACTATACTACTCCACTCTCTCTGTGTGCTACTACTCTTTTTTCAATCAGGTATATCACTTCATATAATCTTGCTATGTTATGTTTGTGTACTTATGACATGATTTGTTGTAGTGATATTGGTTGATATATATTTTAAGGTTTGTCAACTTTAGATCTTTGAGATAATGAGATATGATGATTTTTTTGTGTTAGATATCAAATCTATTTGTCATCTAAACATATAAAACATGTTCTGTTTCAGTTGCTGTACTTTTGTGTCCCATATAAAACATGTTTTCTAGTTGTAAAACCTAAACATGCTAAGTTTAGATATAAAAAAGGTTAGATTTATACATCATCTAAAATTTTATATAAAAAAAATGTTGTTTATGTAGGTGGTGTTGTTTTATGCTTTTTAGAAATTTGACTCATGAAAAAGATTTCTGGAAAAATTAGGCTGTGTTACATTTGTACATACAGGGTTGAATTTTGTCAAGATTTTCTCTTTGATTTGTTGAAAATGATGTTTTAATTCTTGGGTCAACTAGATGGTCAAACAGTTTTGGTCAACTATTGCAATATGTATTGGTAAGACACTTGACTTCCTCACAAGAGGTCAGGGGTTCAAATCTCACTAGGTGCATATTTGAGGGTGGCCTGGGAAGGGTTGAAAACGGTCACGGGAATCCATGGTTTGGCCGCGTACATCTGAGTCAAAGGCTCGCCCTCTGCGGGTAACTTGAACACGGAAATTCTCATCCGTTTACCGTTTATAGAAGTTGTTGTTGTTGAGGCTACTGTGATGTGATAATACTATTTTCTTGTTATTTGATTAGTGTTTGAATATGAACAAAAAAAAAAAAAAAATTATAGTTTCAATATTCTTGATCGATATATTGATAGCAGTCATTAGTATGTTCTATTGATTTATATAGAATGTTGGTTTATATTGAATTAAAAAGGTGGCTTAGCTATGCTCATTTATGTGGACCGACCGACCGAGTTATCTATCCATGAAAAAGAGATAAGAACCGCCATACTACTGTCTTGAATTACATATAAATCAAATTGACTTGTTAGTTTACATTGGAATCGATCTGATGTTGATATTACTAAATTAGTTTGACTTTTAGCTAATAAGATATATTTGTTGTTTTGGGATAGTCAAAGAAAATGCAAGGAGGAATTAGAGCATTTGTATCACAAGGAAGCATTGTGAAAAATGCACTTCTCCAACATGTTCGGTTGTCAAATTCCTTCGACCACTAATATTGGCACGTCACGAATCAACTTCAGCTGCTCGTATTGAAGAGCATGGTTTCGAAAGCACCACTATTTCAGATGTCATGACAGCAAAAGGAAAAGGCGCTGATGGCTCTTGGCTTTGGTGCACCACTGAGGATTCTGTCTATGATGCTGTCAAGTCGGTATGCCATTGTTTCATACACTAGCACACACCAACTTTTGTAGGAAAACTAATTAAGATGGCCTCATTACAAATAGTTTCTTACCTTTTAACTAACTTTCATAAAATTGTGCTCATAATAACTGCCAATTTCGCATGCATAGTTGCACTTTGCGAAACTAGTTGTTCCGAAATATTATTTTTGTAACTTCTCAAAAGAAAAAGCCAAACTTGGGAAAAGAAACCCGAAATTTTGCAAAAGTTCCAGAAAGCATATTACGCGAAAAAAAATGGTAGTTCACAAAATATGATTGCGAAGTTGGTGGTCATTTTGAGTTCACAAAATATGGTAGTCCACGCCAACCTCCTGAAAAGGGAGGGCTTTACCTGGTTTGAGTCTGTGTGGCGGTGGGTTCAAACCCTGTGGATTAGTCGGCCAAAAAGGTCGGAAATCACGGTTACCAAAAAAAAAAAAAAAGTTGGTGGTCATTTTGGTAAAAACACAACTTTTTAGACATTTTGTTTAAAAAAACCATGTGTGATTGTCACCATTTGGATGAATCCCATATGATATGCTGACCAAATAATTGTGTTTCGTAGATGACACAACACAATGTTGGTGCGTTGGTGGTGGTTAAACCTGGTGAGAAATCATCCATTGCTGGAATTATTACAGAAAGAGGTGAACTAAATTACTTATTTTCATTTATTACCCACGCATTTTTTATAAGGTTCATACATTTGACTGAAAATGGCTTTGTTTTCTAGATTATCTGAGGAAAATCATTGTTCAGGGAAGATCGTCAAAGTCAACCAAGGTTGGAGATATTATGACTGAAGAGGTAGAGAATAAGTGAAACTTCACACAATACAAATGTCGGTTAATCTATTTTTCTTCTGTAGAAAGTTTAACATATGGTTTTGGTTGCAGAACAAACTTATCACAGTAACGCCTGATACCAAAGTTCTGAAAGCAATGCAGCTGATGACAGGTACTGTATTGGAATGAATTATGTCATTATAAATCTTAATAACTGGGTCCAGTTATTATTTATCTGAAGGGGCAAAATTGGGTCAATTTGGGCTTCGTTTTACTAATCTTATGGTTTGTTTGGACGAAACAACATATCCAAACAATTTGTGGGTTAAATTGAGTCGGACTTGATTGTCAATCAGATTCGGCCCCATTTGACATGTTTGTTGGCCCGTTATGCAAGGAGACCAATATTCAACCTTTAGGTGTTATAGAGCGGCCAATTGGTCCATGTATAACTGTTACCAACAGTTTTTGTGACACTAGTTTGTTACCTTTGGTTTGACAGATAATCGTATCAGACACATTCCAGTGATTGATGACAAGGGAATGAAGGGCATGGTTTCAATAGGAGACGTGGTTCGTGCTGTGGTGAGTGAACACAGGGAGGAGCTCAACCGTTTGAACGCATTTATACAAGGTGGCTACTAAAAAAATGCTTCATGACCTTAAGCTATGGCTAGCCAAAAGGGTGTGTTCCGTTTTTAATAACGAGATACTCGTCTTAGGAGTCTGTAAATATTTCAACATCTTTCATGTTTCTTATGCTGTTACCGAGGAGGTTATCACTCGGGAGACTTGATAATAACAAAAAATTTAGCTGCTTGAGGCTTTTTACATTGCTCTCTTTTTATTTTACCGGGTGGAAGCCCTCTACCCAAAAAATATATTGCTCTCTTTTACATTTCAAATGGTTCGTCTCTTGTTTAAAAGTTGTCACATCTTTCGCCTTTCCTGGGGAGCTAAAATAAACATGTTAAGATCTGCTGTTCGGGTTGTATCTTATTTGAGCTGCATATAGTTGGTTCGTTGCACGTAAGGCTGTGAATGAACATGACAAAGCCTTGTTCATGTTTGTTCGTTTAATTCTAACCAGAAAAATAATCAGACATGCCCGCTTAAGCGAACAAATTTTATTGTGCATGTTTGTTTACTAAAAAAATAAGGTTTCGTGTTAGATTCGTTAAGGCGTTTAACGTAAATTACACACATTTGAACATAGACTAATAAACATAAAATTTAGAAAGAGAACTAGAGAACTTTCATTTTTTTAAAATGAAAGAGAAATACTTATGTTTTATAATCTTGGGCTTTTGTCTTCTGATTATATTGTTGTGGCTTATACAAGGACATGGATCATGTAAATCTTCCATTATCCTCTTGTCATCTCACATTTGTTGTGGCTTTTGTCTTCAATAATTAAGTAAACAAATTTTAAAAGTATATAACAAAACTGAACCACCAAAACTACCAACAGTGGATCCGTTATCTGACATAAACAAATAAATGAAGGCCGAAAATATGAGCGAGCGTTAATGAATCCGGCCACATGTCGGACGTTCGCGAGTGGTGGGGACAGTAAATGAGCGGACGTTATTTTGTTCATGTTCGTTTATTTAACTAAACGAACACAAAATTTGTTCATGTTCGTTTATTTAATAAATAAACGAACTTTTATCGAACGGTTCATGAAATGTTTATTGGACGTTAAGTTCGTTTACAGTCCTAGTTGCACAAGTTAGGGTGATATAGTTTATGAACATTGACCCTAGGCTGCATACAGGCGATGGTGGTTTATTGGTACCCGACGAGGGCTGTGCCAGGCTCAATGGTTGATAACCTTCTGTATCAGACTGTATATGATCACAAGCAAAACTGGGTTTCATTGATAGATAACTCAAACTTCTACATTTTCCTTTTCGCCTCATCAAGTGGTAAAATAAAAGGGGTTCAAAAACCAGATAGAACTTGGAAGGCGAAAAGGTAGCAAAACAGGAACGAATTTAAACCACCTTTTCCTTCAGAAAGATCGAGCCAGAACTGAAAATTAAACTAGATATCAGCATCTGTTATTATTCTTTTTATGCTATTTACATACAGAGAAGGAGTATATAGATCTGATTAAAGCTTAAACTAGTTGGGACCAGGTGATTGTAACTGTGTCCATAGACGAAACAGTACCAACCTGGAGCTCAGTTTAAAAGCTCAAAGCACTAGAATCTTCAAATAAATGAACAAATGCAGTAGATATTTAGGAGCTCAACTCGACTCTGTTATCTTCGAAAATTTTGTAACAGTATTAATCACTGGTAGTATTAACTTGATTTTTTCTTACATATGTACATATGGTCATAAGCACCCTGATCTATATGGGTTGAGGATTCCAATAGCTTGAGTCCCCTTAATTAGTCTACTACTAAAGTAGCTCAAGCACAACTCATAAATCTGCTTTGGATAGATTCATCCCGATCTCGAATTTACATAAATCAATATATGATACTTTCAAGCCTGTCTCAAACAACTCGCGACTTAGCCCGAGTCAATAACACTAATAGACTAAACAGGTCCACAAATTATGAAACAATTGGCCAAAATACCTTTTAGCTAGAAACTACTCTACTTGTATCCTCATTTTAGCTAGAAACTACTCAAAGAGCCGAAACCAGCTAATCGCTTTGATTTGGTCAGTTTACTCTGTTTCTGTCTACCCTCCCACAAATAACTACCTTATCACAGCTCACAATCATACAAACATAAACTCCATAACAAAAGAAATCATAAAAAACCAATAAAAAGATGCTAACATAAAATATAACATAATCCTCAAATACCATAACAAATTCAAATAAATGCCATCCCTATCGTTACATCATCCTCTTTAAACAGAATCACAATTACCAAAGAGACGAGTATCAGAACCAAAACAAAAGAACTTACTTTGGGTTACTCGTTTTCTGCTTTGCTTTTTCAATCAAAGGTCTCAACTGCTTCTTCTCAGCAAGAATCTTCAAGAAATTAAACAAGAACGGTATGTAATTATGTTTCCTTCGAATATTCTCAGTTCTCCACTTTTTAAACTTTTCTTCCTCAATCAATATCTTGTCGGTTGCACTCTCAATCCCAGCATTCACTTCAGCTAATGATTTGTTCAAAGCCTCCAGATTCCCCCCATCAGCCATGCCGGCTGCCTGTACCGCATTCACCTGCTGTACCAGCCCCGCTCTCCTCCCTTGTAGCTCTTTAAGCTCAGCGGTATACATTTCTTTCCGGTTCTTAATGATGGCCATGAGGTTGAATCTTATTTCATTCTGTGAGTACCTTTCAATTCTTTCTTGAATCACGGGTTGCACCATATTGAGCCAGTCCATGTCACCTTGACCACCTGAGCATGGGCCTAAGCTAATAGGCCCCTCTTTCAACCCATCAAGCTCGTAAAGGACACCGTCTACTGGTATGTAGCTTATGAAATGGTAGACATCGTCGTCTTTTCCAGCGGATTTTTGTTCTTCGGGAATGAACGGCTCGGGTCTTGCAAAACTGTTGTGAGCAGTCCGGATAGCATCACTGTTGTTGATGGCTAGCCCTTTGAGCTCAGGAGGGAAGTTCTTGGTGAATTCTTTCAGTGCTGATAGCTCAGGGCCAATATCAACTTCTGGACAGTTCATAAGAATGGAGAGGATTGCTTGAGTGGCACATGCATTGTTGATGACCTGAAAAACATCATTTTGGAATGCATAAGGAGTTTTGACCTTTGAAGCCAATAATTAAGAGAAGCAAAATCGGTGGGTCAGGCAGGTTCTGTTAAAAGAAAAATTCATTTGATCTATTAAAAATGAAATTTACAGGTAAAAGGTTTTTTGTCCATTTTTAATATCTTCTTTATACATAATAAGTGTACAGATATAATAATAAAAAAAAGGTATATCATTTCAATTAATACCATAAATATTTTAAAAGAACAGATTTAGGAGGTTACACATCTATATGCATTGGAAATACCCTTCTAAGTTTGGACAACTTTTGACCCATTTGAATTTCTTCTTTAGCCAAGTTTTCTCAATTTATCCGGTTTACCCATTAGATATAAAACAGAACCCAAGTCAACCCATTCAAGCTAAAGGGGTCTAAATTGCCACCATTGTTATTCATAAATCTTTGTGGTTAATTCAACAACTGGAGGAATGGTCACTGTTTTTCAGCAAAAGTCACTTATAATTTTTACATGAAAACAGTGTGAGATTTAAGTGAATACTTTGGTTCCTACTGGTCAAAATTTGTGTAAATACTGTTTACCATCTCTTTTTAAATTAAGGGAATACTTATGTAAGCTGACCTGGCTAGCAAAAAACAAATTCGGGTTTGGATCTTTGATCACAGGACGCTCATCTTTCTCACCAGCACGCCATTTAAATAAGAATATCATCCCATAAACTGGCCTGCGCATTCAACATTTAAGAAACATTATTAAGATGACATTTTGGAGAGTGGCTTGAAGCAACCAACAATGTTATATCACTATGACCAGAAGTATAACCATTTAATGAGGATGGAAGACTTGCCTGAGACTGTTTAGTGAGTCAAGATCCAAAGAATATAACTCCTCAACCTACATAATCAATCCATGTTAGAAGCTTCTGGTGTGCACATTCATTTTTATCATGACATAATGACATAACCAAGCGACTTTCCTTGACTTTGATGACAGATATTACTACTTTGAAATCCATAATAGCTTATCGCCTTATCCAGTTTATGCTTTTAATGTATGCAAATTATATAAAGGCATTAAACATTACATAAAAAACCGCAAATAAATGTAGAGACGATTAAATTTTGGTTGCAAGAAAGAGACTCGACATATCAAAAGGAATTGGAAGCCTTATTACAAACAGAGGGAAGAGAAAACTGGAGAACTTTTAAATAAACAATACCTGAACGCCTTTTACTTGCATTTGTTGTATAAGTTCGGTAAAAACACCTAGAAAAGAAGACAATATGTTCAATTAGCAATTCTGAATTAACCAAATCTCATGACTATATCCATAAAAAGAAAGGTCCATACCGCGTTTAACAAGTTGAACTGACTGTTAGATAAAATATTTAAATTAATATAGTTTTATAATTCTATGGCAACTACATTATCTAGTTGACAATGGTCCACTAATCAATTAGCTGACAAAGCTCCACCATAATGTATCTAATTGTTTTTTTGAAGGTGCAGATTATGGTACAAACATGTTTCTAAAACTTCTCGACTGACTAGTTTTACAAAAATGGTTTCTAACACTTTGAAATCTATCATCGACAAATTGTAATCTTAGATAATATCACATATAAACTGTCAGAACTTGCTAGAACTTCATATCTGTCAGACAGCAACAGCATCTTTAACAATCGTTCTTACGATCATAATTTGTTCTAATCATTTACAGTATCTTCTCCAATTCTCAAAGAAGTTTTTAAAAAATAAATATCTAAGATTATTTCTTATGCAACCCCTATCTTAACAGGACTAGTATTCAAGCTTTCCATGGACTCCAAACTTGACCTGGGCCTTTCTAAACAGAACCCGAACTGCACAAAATTTTCTAGCTCAGAATAGTGACTGTTCTCAGTAATCTCATGTTTGTTCCATTGCAATTTATCAATAACAGGTCTAGAAGTTTAGCAATATGGTCAAATCAAATTATTTAACCTTAGTTTATTTTCTGATTTCACCCTATTCAGACTACTTCAAATGAATCTGTTAGGCGTATGGGGTCCATTTCGGTCCACAACTCAGTGGTCGACCAAATAACGTTAACCCAGCCTCGAGGTAACGTTCTAATAATGGAATAATCTATGATACACTTGAAACAGTAATCGTTATCAAACAAAGTCTCCATATAAGTGTCGATTAACATATCTCGAGTGTTCAAGAACGAATAACTACCAAGCAAATAGCTACAATTTTGGACAGCACACACCTCATTTTTTTGGAGAAAAAGATTTCGAAACAGAAAACATACCGGGATCAGATTCAATGGTGCACCAAGACATGATGGCAAATCAATGCTAACTGCAACAGAAATGTAAAATTATCAATCAACTTATATATTCATATAAATGAATCTATACATATACGATCCAAGTTATGCATAACCACAGGAAATGATAACCGACTAATATCCGCCTTAAAAACTACAATCACGTTCCATCAACAATTAGAAACAATTAAGATCAACATGTTCATATATACACAAACAAAACTAGCTCTCAAACCTATTCATTTCTTCTCTTTAACTAAAGGTACATCGTTTAAGTATGTAAAACAGTAAGAGGGTGCTTAGGATAGCTTATTTTAAGCAGATAAGCTGTGTGGAGTGTTTGTATCATACAAACTACTTCTCCTAAGGGAGTATTTGTTTCGACTTATATAGCCGGCTTACGGCTTATTTGATTTTAGGCTTACGTTTCATAAGCTCACTTTTTGTGGGGCTTATTTTGAAACTTATCGGCTTATATAAGTTTATTAGGTCATAATGAACTTATATATGCAGAAAAGTTTCAAATAAGCCAAAAAAAGTGAGTTTATGAAACATAAGCCCAAAACCAAATAAGCCATAGGCCGGCTATATAAGCCGAAACAAACATCCCCTAAACTGTTTAATTTGGGACACAACAAGCAGGTCACAACTCGCTTATTTTATTAGTGCTAATACTTCATTTTTACCACCCACCTAAAACCTATTATAATTGAATCAGAATGAAGTTTCCTATATGTTTTTTGTTTGGCCTTATTGCATTTTAAACAAATAAGCAAATCCAAACACTATTTCCTGAACTGCTTACTTTAAGCTGGAAAAAAATAATAATTATAGGGGTGTTTGATTCGGGTTATATAGCCGGCTCATGACTTATTTGGTTTTGGGCTTATGTATTATAAGCTCACTTTTTGTGGCTTATTTCGACACTTTCCGACTTAGTTCATTATGTCATCAACAACTTATATAAGCGGAAAGTGTAAGTTTAAAAGTGAGCTTATGAAACATAAGCCCAAAATAAAACACATAAGTGAGCTATATAAACAAACACACCCCTATATGCAATCCCAAACACCCTCTAGTAACATCTTTCCCCATTCAAAATCACCAATATTTAATTTCAAAATATTCCATAAACTAATACACATTTCACATCAAACTAGATAAAAACCATAAACCAAAAAAATAAAAAATATATCTACACATAACTTGAACAACAAGCTAAACACTAATTAGGGTTTACTTTCTATTTCCTCACAACTAATTAAACAATAACCTACAGTGGTACCACAAACCCTAGAAATCAAACTATGGTATATATTTAGGGCAAATTAATATAATATACAGCAGAAATTAAATTAGTGTGTAAACATATTGAGATTAAAATAATACAAATTAGGGTTTTGGTATGAATTAGTGAGTGATAAGAGTGAAATAAACCTCTGTGTGTGTGTGTGTGTGTTTTAATGGCGGTTGTTGTTGGTGTGTGTAACAGGATTAGCAGCAGAAGAGTTAAAAAAAGGGGAAGAATGAAGAAAATAGAGTGTTTGGATCCGGTTTTTTACGGGTCGGGTTTTCTTATTGGGTGCTATATGTGTTTAGCAAAAATGTTTAAAACTTAAACATGATTAGGGTGGTGTATCGATTAAAATCGGATCCGTCTTAGAATTAGTGTTCTTGATTTTTCAAGCGTAAATTAGTGAGTGCAGGTATAAATGCAGAGCAGGATTGAATCTGGGTTCGGTTCGATTCGGGATTAGGTTAAATCTTTCGTCCCAAGGGTTCGGTGTCTGACCATGCATGCAGTAACTACCGTTGCCACCCATCTGGTATGGCTCGGTGTGGTATAGAGAACGGTGTGTGATGCCGAAAAGGTTTGGAAAGGGGAGCGTGTTTGGCCTTTTAAAATTCGACCGTTGCATGCTAAACTTTAAAAAAATAATAATAATAAAAATAAATAAATAAATAAATCCCCTTTATAAATATCACTTCATCCTCCTCACATTTTATTCCAAATCTCATCATTTTACACAAATAAATCAACTACAACACTCGAAAAAATGTCTTCATCATCCTCTTTTCATCCAGATGAATTAATTTTTAGAAGAGTCTTCCGAACTAATTCTCTCCAGGTAGTACCTAGAAACCTATTTAGCT
>CM040241.1:110108521-110128053 GCA_022545495.1 Chrysanthemum lavandulifolium | reverse complement strand
TAATAAAACTTTTGTAAATAATCGCTTTAAAAATGATGTTATAAAACCATTGTACATAAGCGTCCTATAAAGGTTAACGTTATAATACCCACGTGTCAAAGGTCCTATTAAATTTTGCTATAATAAAACTTTTGTGAATAAGCGTTTTAACTAATCGGTGTCTTATGACTCAAAACTCAGTGTCCTATTATGGTTTATTATAATACAACCATAATGAATAAACGCCTTATAAAGGTAATTTATTAGGACCCATATTTTAAATGTCATATTAAGTTATATGATAATAGGACCCCAAATCATCGACCATCCTATTATATACCTTTTAGGACATCGCCTAAGTAGCAAATATTTAAAAGGACCCTAAACGCTCATATGTCCTATTAAATGCAGCTTTTTAGGACTCCATTATCATACCGTCCCACACAAAGGGTCCTAAAAGCCACTTTTGTTGTAGTGTATCATTGTAAGTTTTTCGAGTGTAATTTCAAGCTTCAAAATACTTTGTTTAAGCATTTCAAGGTATTGTTAAACCTTTTCAATCATCAATTTCAAGTTCTAAGTCTTATTTCGCTTTATGCAATTTTAAAGGCAAAATCTCATGTTATTCAATGTTGTTCTTAGTTGTTATTATGGATGATATAAGCCACATAAGCTCCTATATAGCTTTTAAAAGCTATTAGATACCTTAAAATTCGCTTTAGCATCAAAAACACAAAAATCACCAAAATCCAAATAAATAGTTGAAAATAAAAATCATTGAAATGGTATTCACAATTTGAGCAGGGTGAATTTTGATGGCCTTGGGTTAGTGGCTTAGTGGTAAGCCTATAGGAGTGTTCTTGGTTCCTTGATCTCGCTTTGAGCTTGGAAAGCTTTTGTAAGCCTTTTATTCATTTTGCATTTCAATTGTTGTAATTGTTAATTAGCTTAAATTTCGCTTTTTGTGTTAATTAGTCTTAATTAAGTGTATTTAAGCTTTAAAATCAGTGGGTTGTTCTTTTAAATTTATAGTTTATATAAGTTTCATTTGGACAGTTAAATTAGCATCATCATAATTCTTGTGTTTTATATTGTTAATACTGTTGGTTTATGTCTATTTAATCTCATATAATGATATTATAAGGTCTATAGTCAGTCTCATGGTTTTAATTTGTGATTAGTTTTGAAAATCTTCAAATCAGTTTCAATAAGGTGTGTTTGGTTTACTTTGTTTAATCGTGCTCAAGAGTGCTCAAGTCGGTGCTATTACTTGCTCATGTCACACTTGGTCCAATTAGTTCAAACAAACCATATAATACGCCTTTGTTCATCAAAAGTCAAAATTTCATTTAATCTCATCTCTCCACACTCATCGTTGGAATTTGATGATTTATGATCATGATTTTCGATTACAAGTTGTTAAAATTACTCAAATCAGGTCTTAGTTCACCTTGTAACAACATAATTAGTCCTTAGGATCAGTCTAAATTTCATTTTAGTCAACTTTTAGTTTTTCTTAAAAAGTCAAAATTGTCATTTGGTCGTTTTGAATAAACTTTAAGATTTCACCGTGTGTTTAATATTGAGATTCGTGATATAAGCTTTTGGATTATCAAAGTTTGGTTGCTAAACAAAATTAGAAAATACTCATTCTCCTTTAATCGCCTTTTTAAGTGCTTAATTATTGGCTTATTTTGAGTATCTGCTCGAAAAGTGCCACAGGCACCGCCATAAGCTCAATCAAAAGCTTGCACAGAGCTCAATTGTTGTTCAAATCTCGTGATTCTTGGTTCTTTGGAAAGCCAACTGGTCATCTTTGAGTCTCAAGCTTAAGTTTTCATTTTGAAGCTTGTTTGCTGTACGTCGCAGTGGCCTTTTGTTCAGTCCATTTTTCAGTTTAAGCCTAGTGCTTATTAGCTTTTTCCTAGCTTTTCAGTGTGCTTATTTGTATCTCTTAGCTTCATATTAGTAGCACTAGCTTGTTTGAATCTTATTCCACTCTTGTTTCCAGTTTTCAAGCTTCTTTGAGCTTAATTCCATCAGATAAGCTTATTTAGCCCACTGTTGGGATTATAAGCCCTCAAACAGCTTATTTTAAGTTTGCAAAATTTTTGTCTTTGTAAAAGTTTCATAATATCAGTAGTAAAGTAGTTTTCAAAAAGAAAATCCAGAAAAATATCAAGTTAAAATCAGTGATAGTGTTTATTTAATATTTTTTTAGCTTTTTGATTTTTTTTTTCATCTTATTAATAAGCAAATCTTGTTTTTATATTTTTCTTAGTTTTCTATTATCTTAAGGTATTTTTAGAAAAAGTTTCATATTTTTCTCTATCTTTTTAGTATTTATTATAATTTTAAATAGTTAAAAATAGTAATTAATTAGTAATAAATAATTAAAAGCATAAAAATATCTTTTCGCTTTTAAAATTAGTTTTATCATATTTTAGATTTTCCAAGTTAAAATTTCATTTTTTCAAGTTTATTTTATATTTTCTAGTATTTAAGTGTATTTTAAATAATAATTAATTAGTAATAATTAGATAAAAAGTGTGAAAAATATATTTTTAGTTTTAAAATCAGTTTTATAATATTTTAGATTTTTCTGAATCATAATTTTATTTTTCTAGCCTTATTTTGTATTTTCTTCTATTTTAGAGTATTTATTAAATAGTTAAAATAGTTTTCAATTAATAATAATTAAATAATTAGTTGTAAAAATAATTTTCTTTTTCTAATAATTTTCTTTTATTTTTAGGATTCCAAAAATGTTATTTTCATATTTTTAGGTCTTTTATTTCTTAGATTTTACTTTTATTTTGTGCGTGTACGTAGTTTTTAAACGTAAGTTTTACGTTTGTTTCATCCGATTCTTCGTGCTTTCCAATTCGTATTCCATTCCATTCTAATCAATCAAGAGTGTAATTTCCAATCAAACCTTTATCGATCACTATCCTTAGTGATCACTCTATCATCTGAATAAGTTTTGACACACCATCGAGTCTCCTGGGACTTAACGACCCTTGGAATTCATTATATTCTCCAGACTTCATTGTATTTGTGTTTTAAGCGGTTTAAGCTTCTTCGGTTAGTCATTCACAAGTGGCTAGCTTGTGTGAGGTAGCTTGACTTTTTCAAGACAGATCAAATTTTACGCCACCCGGATCGAACCCTAGTCACCCGCGTGACAAAGTGAATACTTACCACTATACTACAACCACCGTCGAAATGGCGTAAGACAAACCTATGAATGAGCTTCTCAAGCACCCATCGAGGGTTACGGAGATGCCATTGTTGTCCCACCATCGTGGCGATACTTTGAGCTCAAAACCGGGTTGTTTAACTGTAACCCAAAGCCAATTCTATGGTTTCGAGCGGATGATCCTCATGCACACATTCGATGGTTTAACAAGATTGCATCTACCATCAAGTACAAGAATGTCCCACATGAAGCTATCGCTTCTTCGTTCCCATTTTCTGTAGGACAAGCCCTAATTGGCTTGAGAAACAACCCCTCGCTCTATCGAGACATGGAGGATCTAGTCACCAAATTGTTAACGGTTCTATCCTCCATCCCAACCACAAGTCTTAAGAATGAGATAATGAAATTTTCTCGAGATTTGATGAATCATTCGGGAGGCATGGATCGTTACAAAGAGTTGCTTCGCAAGTGTCCGCATCATGGTTTTACCGAGTTAATGCAAATGGATACTTTCTATAATGGTCTCAATCGACTAATCAAGACTCTTTGAATGCCTCCAGGAGGTATTTCTGAGCAAGACTACCAAAGAAGCCTTGCAAATCATTGAGAACAAATCTCAGTCCGCCTTTCCGAGCAAAGACATATCGGTCTCATGCCGGACCTTCTTCTTCATCCCCGCGTAGTACATCTAGCACCGATGCTAAGATTGACAAACTCACGAGACATTGTTCAAGCTTTGGTTCTTGCTAACTGGAAGAAAGTGACCTTCACACGTACACCAACACATGGTGAAGTGAAGAAAGTCGAGAGTTGTGTTACTTGTGGTGGTCCTCATGCATACTACAATTGTACCGCCACCGATGGTAGTCCATTTGAAGCCAATGCTCTAGCCGGTAGTTCACGAAGAAGGAGGTAATCAATACCGTCCTCAAAATGAACCACACCATGTATAACACTAATCAGCACCACCCGGTTTTAACCGTAATCATAACATGCAAACCGAATCGAACCAACCAAGAATGAACCAAGGTTATCAAAACCAAGGTAATTTCTATCCTCGACCCAATCAAGGTTTCCAACATCAAGGAAACCCTAATCAAAACAATTTCAATCGAGGAATCAATTTCATGGGAATATTAATCCTAATCAAGGGAATTTTGGCTATAATCAAAACATACGGCCTCAAATTATCCCTCCAGCTCCTCCGTCATTGTTCCTCTAGGACCATCATCCGATGAGTTATCAAGCAATTCATGAAATCCCAAGATGAAATGAACAGTTGTTGGTCACGATTGTCGATCTTAAAGTCTTTAAATGATCAACCCTCGGCTCGGAAAACTTCCGAGCAACACGATCGCTAACCCGAGGGGCGATGCTAAGGCGATCACAACCGAAGTGGTGTTTCATATGATGGACCCGCTATTCCTACTACCTCTTCTTCTTCTCTCCCAAAGGTAGTAGAAAGTGAACCTCCGACACACAATGGACCTCGACTCCAATGCCTCCTCCACCGTGGCAATGAGTCAAGTTACCAAGGAAACAACGGACAAGGTGCATTATTCAAGCCCATCGGCATCAAGACACGCCCTACCTTCTAGTCCAACCTCAAGTTGTCCAGAAACCCAAGTCAAATCAAGGAGTTGTTTTGAACCTCCTATAGCTCCTGCTGAGAATCGAACCAAATCTTCTATTCCTTACCCATCACGTTTGAATGAGCAAAGCTCCGCGAGAAAGCTACCATCAAATGGACAAATTTTTCCAAATTTTCCAAGAATTACACTTTGACATAAGCTTTATGGATGCTATCATACCGATGCCCAAGTTCGTGATCGACTCAAACACATGTTAAGCAATAAGGAAAAATCGTTTGAAATGGCAAAACTCCTATTAACGAGAACCGCCAGTAGCTATTCAAGAAGCTTCGAGAAACTGGAGATCCCGGAAATTTCTCTTACCTTGTGTATTCCTGTGAATGGTTGAATGCTTTGCCTTAGCGATCTTGGTGCAAGCATCAATCTTATGCCTTATTCGGTGTGGAAGAAACTTTCTCTTGAACTTACTCTACATGCATGACTCTTGAGCTTGCAGATCGTTTCCATATCCCGTCCTCTTGGCATTGCCGAGGACGATTTGGAAAGTAGGAAAGTTCCATTTTCTAGTCGACTTCGCGGTTGTTGATTTCGATGTCGATCATCGGGTTCCTCTCATTGTTGGTCGAGGATTCCCGAGAACGGGTCGTGCTCTCATTGATGTATTTGAGCAGAAATCACATTACGTGTTGGTAATGAAGTCGCCACCTTTAACCTTGATCAAACTTCGAGGTACTCGCAAACTATGATTCTCAATCTGCTAACCTAATAGATATCATTGATGTTGCTTCAAGAGTACTCTCAAGAAGTTCTTGGTTATTCTCATAATTCCGTGAGCGGGATCCCACCACATCTTCTCAACCTATCATAGCCAATTCTACTCCTTCTCTCACTCCGCTTGAGGAAGCAACTTCATATTATATGAGATTGAAGCATACTTGGCTAGTGATTCTTCGCTCACCGGGAAATTGATCACGCCCAATTGACACCGGGGGGACATACTTCTTATTGAGAAGTTGCTCAATGGTGATCCATCATCAAACCCTCACTCTAGTGATTCAATTCTCATGAGATTAATCAAAATGAGATTAACTGAGGAGATATTCTTCTTGAGAAATTGTTAACCGACACTTCTCCTCCTCTCCTCCCATCAAGGTTCATAACAAGGAAGTCAAGTCGGTTGAGAAAATCAAGAATTTCCGAGGTTGAGCTTAAGGACTTACCTCCTCATCTCGAGTATGCATTTCTCGAGGTGATGATAAATTACCCGTCATTATTGCTCGAGATTTGAGTAAAGATGAAAAATCGCTCTCATAAAAGTCTTGAAGTCACACAAGCAAGCAATTGCTTGGAAACTCTCCGACATTAAGGTATCAACCCCGAGTTTTGTACTCATAAAATCTTGATGGAGGATGACTTCAAACCAGCTAGCTCAACATCGAGAAGAGTAAATCCAAAATCCATGATGTTATCAAACAGAGGTTATCAAACTTTTGATGCGAGGATTGATTTACCCGATCTCGATAGTCCTTGGGTTAGCCCAATTCATTGTGTTCCTAAAAGGGTGGTATTATCGTTGTCACAAATGAAGATAATGAGTTAATTCCAACTCGATTGGTTACGGGATGGCGTGTATGCATCGACTATCGTAAGTTAAATGAAGCCACCAGTAAAGACCATTTTCCTCTACCCTTCATGGACCAAATGCTTGAGAGATTAGCGTGGAACAGTACTATTGTTTCTCGATGGTTTCTCAAGTTATTTTCAGATCCCCATTGATCCAAATGATCAAGAAAAGACTACATTCACCGCCCATACGGGACTTTTGCCTACAAACGATGCCTTTTGGCTTATGTAATGCTCCCGGCACTTTCCAACGATGTATGATGGCCATATTCCACGACATGATCGGGAAACGATGGAGGTGTTTATGGATGACTTCTCGGTCATTGGGGATTCATTTCAAACATGTCTCCCATTTAGATAAAATGCTCAAAGGTGTGAAGACACCAATTTGTGTCTAAATTGGGAGAAGAGTCACTTTATGGTCAAAGAAGGCATAGTCCTTGGCCATAAGATTTCAAAAATGGATTGAGGTCGATAGAGCAAAAGTCGATGTTATTGCTAATCGCCTCATCCTACTACCGCCAAAGGTATTAGGAGTTTTTAGGTCATGCCGGTTTCTATCATAGATTCATACAAGATTTTCTAAAATCGCCTACCTATGACCCATCTTCTTGAAAAGGATGCTCCTTTTATCTTCTCACCCGAATGCATCAAAGCTTTTGAAACATTGAAGAAAAGCCATCAAGCACCCATTCTCGTTGTTCCCGACCGACTTGCCTTTTGAGCTCATGTGCGATGCAAGTGATTTTGCTATCGGTGCGCCTTAGGGCAACAAAGAAACAAGCATTTTCACCTATCCACTACGCAAGTAAAACTATGATCAAGCGCGAACTCATTACACCACCACGTAAAAGAGCTATTAGCCGTGGTGTACGCTGCTTTGAGAAGTTTCACTGCATTTAATCTTGACCAAATGCGTAGTGTATACGGATCACCTCGGCTCTCAAATATCTCTTTGCAAAACAAGATGCAAAGCCGAGATTGTCTGTTGGATTCTCCTCCTCCGAATTTGATATCATTATACGTGATAAAAAGGAGCCGAGAATCTAGTCCGATCATCTCGTCTGATTAGAAAACCCTCACCAAGATGTTTTCGAGAAAAAGGAAATAAATGAAACATTTCCTCGAGACACTCAATGCGGTTTCTTTTAGTGGAAATTCTACCACCCCATGGTTTGTCGACCAAGAAATTACCATGCGGGTAACTTCATTGTGAAAGGATGTCGACCCAACAAGAGCAAATTCTTCAAAGATGTTAAACATTATTTCGGGACGACCCTACTTGTTCAAAATTTGTGCGGATCAAGTCATCCGACGGTGTGTTTATGGACGAGAAGCTATTGACATTCTCACTTGCCATGCTTTGGACCTAATGGGGCCATCATAGTCCCAACTACACCGCCAAGAAGGTGTTGATTCCGGTTTTATTGGCCCACAATCTATAAGGATGCCCACGATTTTGTCAAAGCTCATGACGCTTGTCAACGCTATGGAAATATATCTCAAAGAAATGAAATGCCGCAAATGCCATTCAAGTTTGTGAGATATTTGACATATGGGGTATTGATTTTATGGGGCCATTTCCATCTTCTCGTGGTAACAAATACATACTCGTGGTCGTTGACTATCCGTCAAAATGGGTTGAAGCAAAAGCTTTACCTACCAATGATGCCCGAGTTGTTGTGAAGTTTTGAAATCTCTTTTGCCGTGTTTGGAACTCCGAGAGCGATAATCGCGATCGTGGTACACATTTCGCAATGACCAATTTGATCGTGTCATGCAAAAATATGGTGTTACCCACCGCCTATCTATCGCATACCACCCCAAACAAGTGGGCGGTGGAAGTTTCAAACCGTGGTATTAAAAGAATCCTTGAAAGGACGAGGCGAAAATCGTGCATCCCGGTCGGATAAACTTGATGACGCACTGGGCCTTCCGTGACACTTACAAAACACCAATTGGGTGTACTCCATACAAGCTAGTGTACGGAAAGGCATGTCATCTTCCGATTGAACTAGAGCACAAAGCCCATCTGGGCCTCAAGCATGCAAATTTCGATATTCGTGACAAACCGGTGATCATAGAAAAGTTCAAATGAATGAATTAAATGAACTTGTGATCAAGCTTGCGAGAACTCTTTGATCTATAAACAAAAGACAAAGAAGATTCATGACTCCAAGATCAAGAACCGCGTTTTCAACGTTGGTGATCGAGTCCTTCTTTTCAATTCAAGATTGAAGATTTTCTCGAAAGCTCAAGTCCTACCGTCCGGGTCCATTTACTATTGCTAAGGTTTATCCTTATGGTACCGTTGAGTTATCCGAACCCGATGGTCCAAATTTTAAAGTGAATGGTCATCGAGTGAAGCATTATTTTGGAGAGGACATTCCATCCGTGGTTGTCCGGATCTACAAACTTTCCCCATGAACCAATGAATGCGGGGATCGAGTCAAGCTAGTGACTGGAATCAAAAATATTAGCACTCACCATATGGGTTTTCACCCATATTTCATCTTCTTTCTCTGTTCTAAAAAAAAAAAAAAAAAAAAAAAAATAATCTCTTTCATAATAATGGTCGTAGTATTTCCCTTTTATGTTCTATGTTTCAAGATAACTGCCGATACTTTGAATATTGAGGGCAATATTCATTTCTAAGTGGGGAATTCTCACGAATTTCATGTATTATCCACTCAATTCCCCCGTTTTTGGCCAAAATTTTTTTTTGGGAATAAGTGTTTTTCACTTATTCATCATATGGTAATCAGTCCGCCATGTCTAAAAAACAAAAGGATTGGCTAATCCAGGAGCAAACGGCTCTTGGTAAAGATTTCTCAAATCCGTTTATATGGCTTGCAATTTGCCCAAAATTGTATGGTTCTCAACTCACCATATCCTAAAAAGTGAAGAGTTGGCTAGCCCGCAAGGTTATGGCTTGTGGTAAAGGCGTGGAAAACCATAATTGGTAATCACCACCAAAGATAATTTTGATAATTTATCTAAGAGTTGGCTAGTCCCGAGCAAACGCCATATGTAAAGACACATCAAATCCGTTATATGGTTTATGATTTGCCAACAAATCCGATGGTTATCGTTGTACCATAGTTCTTACTTGAATCAAACATTTGGCTACTCCGTGTGATGGCGTTTGGTAAAGAGTTTTAAAATCCATTAAAGATCTAAATCATTGCTAGGACTAGCAATATCTCGATGTGGGGATTGATGAGTGTCTAAATACTCATCATTTTGTACAATCTAAACGCAAAATCATCTCGAAACACTCAAAACGCATCAAATGATGAAAATATCACAAATCAGTGTTTTATGTGTTTTAAATGCAAAAGATCAAAATCGATGAAAATGATTCAAGTTTACAAAATTGGCGCTTTAGTCCCCAAGTTTTAAAATTGTCAAATCTAGTCCTCGAATTCAAAATGTGGAATTTTATCATTCAAGGTCCCCGAAATATTCTAAGTTGTTTAAAATGGTCCTTGAATGATTCTTTGGTCAAATGGCTGAAAGGTCCTTAAAGTTTGGAAAATTGCAAAATTAGTCCTTGGATATCTAAAACGGAATTTTATGCAAAAGTGGTCCTTGCACTATTCATTTATGGCAAGTTTGGTCCTTGTGAGAGCATCGGAAAGTTCAAGTTCAATCCCTCAAGTTTGGTGGAATTACAAATTTGGTCCTTGTTACTTATATATCAAATCCAATCCAAACCTACCTTTTTAATATCCAAAGCCCAAATCCAAACCCCTAGCCCAACTCCACACGACCTTGACCCTTGGACCCTGCTTAATATTAGCCTCCGTCAACGAAAGTCAAACAAGCTAAAAACCGCCAGCATCGTAGCTCTCCTCTCCCATGTATCGAATCCCAAAACCGGTCATGGTTTTCCGACTTTTCTTCAACCCCTTACCTTGTCCCTCCACCTCCACTAACACCCAAAGCTCTTAATTGATTGAAACCAACCCAATTAATACTAAAACTCGCTATGAAGAATTTTGGCGCCAAAACTACAAGTGGATGGTTTGATGTAATTCAATGATTCAAGGGCTCGATGAAGTGGGAAAGATTCGTAGATATCAAGAGTCTCAAAAGTCTATAAAGGAGTGAGAAGAAGCAATGTATATCATCAAGTAGTGTAATTTTTATTTATCTTAGTCGCTTTTATCATTGTAAGTTTTTCAAAGGTAATTTCAAGCTTCAAAATACTTTGTTTAAGCATTTCGATTGTATTGTTAAACCTTTTCAATCATCAATTTCAAGTTCTAAGTCTTATTTCGCTTTATGCAATTTTAAAGGCAAAATCTCATGTTATTCGAATGTTGTTCTTAGTTGTTATTATGGACTGATATAAGCCACATAAGCTCCTATATAGCTTTTAAAAGCTATTAGATACCTTAAAATTCGCTTTAGCATCAAAACACAAAAATCACCAAAATCCAAATAAATAGTTGAAAATAAAAAATCGCTTGAAATGGTATTCACAATTTGAGCAAAGGTAATTTTGATGGCCTTGGGTTAGTGGCTTAGTGGTAAGCCTATAGGAGTGTTCTTGGTTCCTTGATCTCAGTTTTGAGCTTGGAAAGCTTTTGTAAGCCTTTTTATTCATTTTTGCATTTCACTGTTGTAATTGTTAATTAGCTTAAATTTCTGTTTCTTTGTGTTAATTAGTCTTAATTAAGTGTATTTAAGCTTTAAAATCAGTGGGTTGTTCTTTTAAATTTATAGTTTATATAAGTTTCATTTGGACAGTTAAATTAGCATCATCATAATTCTTGTGTTTTATATTGTTAATACTGTTGGTTTATGTCTATTTAATCTCATATAATGATATTATAAGGTCTATAGTCAGTCTCATGGTTTTAATTTGTGATTAGTTTTGAAAATCTTCAAATCAGTTTCAATAAGGTGTGTTTGGTTTACTTTGTTTAACTGTGCTCAAGAGTGCTCAAGTCAGTGCTATTACTTGCTCTGTGTCACACTTGGTCCAATTAGTTCAAACAAACCATATAATACAGTCTTTGTTCATCAAAAGTCAAAATTTCATTTAATCTCATCTCTGTCACTCACTGTTGGAATTTGATGATTTATGATCATGATTTTGTGATTACAAGTTGTTAAAATTACTCAAATCAGTCTTAGTTCACCTTGTAACAACATAATTAGTCCTTAGGATCAGTCTAAATTTCATTTTAGTCAACTTTTAGTTTTTCTTAAAAAGTCAAAATTGTCATTTGGTCGTTTTTGAATAAACTTTAAGATTTCACTGTGTGTTTAATATTGAGATTCAGGATATAAGCTTTTGGATTATCAAAGTTTGGTTGCTAAACAAAATTAGAAAAATACTCATTCTCCTTTAATCAGCTTTTTAAGTGCTTAATTATTGGCTTATTTTGAGTATCTGTTCTGAAAAGTGCCCTGTGCACCAGTTTCATAAGCTCAATCAAAAGCTTGCACAGAGCTCAATTGTTGTTCAAATCCTGTGATTCTTGGTTCTTTGGAAAGCCAACCTGGTCATCTTTGAGTCCCAAGCTTAAGTTTTCATTTTGAAGCTTGTTTGCTAGTAATCGCAGTGGCCTTTGTTCTCATCCATTTTCAGCTTTAAGTTTAGTGCTTATTAGCTTTTTCCTAGCTTTTCAAAGGTGCTTATTTGTATCTCTTAGCTTCATATTAGTAGCACTAGCTTGTTTGAATCTTATTCCACTCTTGTTTCCAGTTTCAAGCTTCTTTGAGCTTAATTCCATCGATAAGCTTATTTAGCCCATCGTTGGGATTATAAGCCCTCAAACAAATTTTATTTTAAGTTTGCAAAATTTTGTCTTTGTAAAAGTTTCATAATATCAGTAGTAAAGTAGTTTTCAAAAAGAAAATCCAAAAAATATCAAGTTAAAATCGTTGATAGTGTTTATTTAATATTTTTTAGCTTTTGATTTTTTTTTCATCTTATTAATAAGCAAATCTTGTTTTATATTTTTCTTAGTTTTCTGTTATCTTAAGGTATTTTTAGAAAAGTTTCATATTTTTCTATCTTTTAGTATTTATTATAATTTTAAATAGTTAAAAATAGTAATTAATTAGTAATAAATAATTAAAAGCATAAAAATATCTTTTCAGCTTTAAAATTAGTTTTATCATATTTTAGATTTTTCCAATTTAAAATATCATTTTTCAAGTTTATTTTATATTTTCTAGTATTTAAGTGTATTTTAAATAATAATTAATTAGTAATAATTAGATAAAAAGTGTGAAAATATATTTTTAGTTTTAAAATCAGTTTTATAATATTTTAGATTTTCTGAATCATAATTTTATTTTTCTAGCCTTATTTTGTATTTTCTTCTATTTTAGAGTATTTATTAAATAGTTAAATTAGTTTTTAATTAATAATAATTAAATAATTAGTTGTAAAATAATTTTCTTTTTCTAATAATTTTCTTTTTATTTTAGGATTCCAAAATGTTATTTTCATATTTTTAGGTCTTTTATTTCTTAGATTTCACTTTTTATTTTGTACGTAGACGTAGTTTTTAAACGTAAGTTTTACGTTTGTTTCATCCGATTGTCGTGCTTTCCAATTCAGATTCCATTCCATTCTAATCAATCAAGAGTGTAATTTCCAATCAAAACCTCAGACCGATCACTATCCTTAGTGATCACTCTATCATCCGAATAAGTTTTGACACACCATCAGTCTCCGTGGGACTTAACGACCCGGAAATTCATTATATTCTCCAGACTTCATTGTATTTGTGTTTTAAGCATTTTTAAGCTTCTTACGGTTAGTCATTCACAAGTGGCTAGCTTGTGTGAGGTAGCTTGATCGTTTCGGACAGATCGTTGATCGACAGAGAAAACACCTGCTGCCATGAAGAATCACAACACCCTACAATAATATCCTTTCCATAACCCCTCCTCGTTAATGATTTTGTTATGTATTGCACTGTATTGAACCTGATAGATCTTTGAGAGGTACTGTAAGATCGCCAAGGGCATTTGGACACGACTTGATTATTGCAACAACTTGATCAACTTTACCATTATTGATAAAGCTCTCTTGATATCACCTAAACATCCAAACACAACCCTCCATTAACATTCACAAACTCAACCGCGCTAAGCCATGAGTAATCAAACTGTTTCAATACATCTTTAGTATTCAACTTTATGTTTAATACATTAAAGTCATTTTAACTTGTGGAAAACCTTAACTAAGTTTTTCTTTGTAATGTTAAGATAATGGAGTGATCGATTAGAGAAAACACCAAGCTGCGTATGAAGAATCACAATGCCCTACAATAATATCCTTTCCATAACCCCTCCTCGTTAATGATTTTGTTATGTATTGCACTGTATTGAACCCGATAGATCTTCGAGAGGTATCAGAAGATCGCCAAGGGCATTTGGACACGACTTGATTATTGCAACAACTTGATCAACTTTACCATTATTGATAAAGCTCTCTTGATATCACCTAGACATCCAAACACAACCCTCCATTAACATTCACAAACTCAACCGCGCTAAGCCATGGCCCACGTGAAAAATCCTCATCCTCACCCACATCCTCAACAGCTTTTCTAATATACTCTTGTGTCAAAATACACACTCATGCCCACCTTCGCTAATATCTGCTTGTTTACGACGCTTAGCCAATTGAACAATACCATCAGAACCGGGTATTATCCTAACCTCCTTTTCAAGTATTGTTAAATATATAAACGTTTTTAAAAATTATGGAAATTGAAGATTTTACACTTATTCCATATCAACGTTTATATATTTAACAGTAACCCATATGTTTAAAACTTTTCTTTTATAAACAATAACTAATACTAATATTATTACTATTATTACCATTATTCTTAAAATTAGTATTATAATTATAAAAATTATTAATAAATTAATCATAATAATTAAAACACTTTCAACATACGCCTACATGTTATTAAGTATATGAACGAGATTAAATATAATATAAAAACGTTTATATATTTAACAGTAACCCATATGTTTAAAACTTTTCTTTTATAAACAATAACTACTACTAATATTATTACTATTATTACCATTATTCTTATAATTAGTGTTATAATTATAATAATTATTAATAAATTAATCATAATAATAAAAACACTTTCAACATACGCCTACATGTTATTGAGTTTATGAACGAGATTAAATATAATATATATAAACATTTTTCAATAAATTTGAATTATGTTGAAGTATCAAATTAAATTATTTAAAAAATAAGATTATTAAATAAAAGTGATTATATTTTCAAACCGGAGCAAATATAGTTGAAATATTAGTATTAGTTATAGTCATTGTTCGAACCTAATATGCGTTTAATAACCTGTGCGTACATGGGTCAATAACCAGAATACGAATAACTACAAATGACAAAAATGAAAATAACTATAACCACATATTTAAGATGTATCAACTTGACTTATATGCATTTATATTTACTTAGATGCTAACTAATATATTTCTCAATAAATAATAATGAAATGCATATACATATATATTCGATGATTTTCATCAAATTAAGTAAATGTTATTTTTCATCCACTACATATCAAATGTGTTGCTAACACTATTTTTCATTATTTTAACTTCAAAAATCACTTGCGGAACTGATTAGAATGCATGTAAATAAATAAATTAATAGAGATACATTTAATTTAACTCGATACATATTAAATAATGGTTACAATATTTCTTATTGTTTTCAATTTTATGTTCCCTTCTCACTATATATTTACCTTGGATCCTTTCCCTTTAGTTGGTTTATATAATTATTTAATCAGAAATGCTAGCAACAATATAGGTAACTATTTAACTTTGCAAAAATCTGATAATATTAAAACATAGGTATAAACAAACTCTCTTATGAATTATATTTCTGTTTGAGAAATTCTAAATATGATTATTAAATTTGGGTAATTCTATGAGCTTTTTTGTTAATTATTATTGTATGTTAAAATGAGATAGGAAAGAGGTTGAAAAATGAGTGTCTGGATTTTTGTCTAGTAAGTGTAGAATAAGGGTGTTTGGATAATGTTTGTGCTGTCATGGACCATTGATGTTATGAAATATATATGTCAACTATGGTCATTTAATATTCCACGAAATTAATTATGTAAAGAAAATTATCACCTCAGAAAGTCGGCCACCACTGGAGCCACCGGTACCACCATGCTGTTGAGAAGACATCAATGAACCATTAGAATCTTGAGTTGTAAAACGGACAGAATAAATCCAGTCCTCGTGATCTATTGTTATCCTCTTAAGCTTTCGATTGTTGTCAAGTTGCAAAGACCATGGAGATCCACTGCTGCTTGATCCCCATATCCGGGTAGCTTTTAGACAACCCTTGCATCAAATACCACAAAGTTTATGATTATTGCTTGATCTTATTTAAAGATTACATCATATTGATCATCAACGTACCGTTTGAAACTCCAAGGCACTTTGTAGTTCTTGGACGATTGATGTCATCGTTGGTCGTTGTTTTCGATCATCATTGAGGCACTGATAAGCTATTTTGGAGAATGTTTGTAACGTATGTGGCTTCATTTGTACTAGTAGACTGGACATGATTATTTCGTCTAATCTTTCTTCTTTATAATGAAGTTTCGCCAATCTAAACAAAAATCTACGTACATCATTATATTCTGAAATCACTGCAAGCCTTCCGCATAAGACTTCAAATAGTACAACACCGAACGAGTAGACATCAGACTCTTTTGTAAGTACACCCGTCTCTAAATATTGTGGATCAACATAGCCATAAGTGCCAACATCATTCGTGCCAAGAAATGGGGACTCTTGATTCGTATAACCCATTTTATACCATCCAATATTCGATATATTTGCTTCCCAGTTCACATCTAGCATAATATTAGAGCTTTTGACGTCGCCATGTAGCACCTCGTGCCCCTTTCCCACGCCGCTATGAAGATACTCGAGTCCACGACCCGCACCAAGACATATACGTAGACGTTTCTCCAACGTGAGGTTTGTATCGGCTAGATGCAAATCAAGGCTTCCATGAACCTCGTGCTTGTAGAGCTCTTCATCAGTGAAACCAACAAGAGGGACAATGTTGTCATGTTTGTAACTAGAGAGCATGCCTAGCTCTGTTGAGGACTCATTACGATCCTCTCCACAAATCTTCTTGTCCAGCCGTTTTACCATGTTCGTGGTGCTTGAGTGATCACCTAGCTGACCACTGTAGACCGTCCCAGATCCACCATGACTGATGAAATTATCCTCGGAAAATTTGTTGGTGGCTACTTTTATGTCTTCAAGGTGGGTCTTGAGGCGTTCTACTTCTTCAAGATGTGCCATGATATATGGTTTCTATTTTTTTATTATTAAGGTATTACTAATATTGCAAGAATATGAAAGCTGAAAGAAAATGGCAATCTCGAATTCTCGATCGCTCCCTTTTCAACTTAAGAAAAGAATAGTCAAAGTTTCATCTCTTTCTTTTTAGGGTAAGCGAATATGAACCCGCGCGATCGCAATGGACGGCTTCAGCGACTTACTATAAATGACACTCAACCTCGGGACTATTTTTGCTAAGTTGTGAAACTTTGCATTTAATGTTTGACTTATTTTGTAACGACGCTTAAACCTCGCGATCTGTTTTTGTCAAGTTGTGAACCAGATTTAATGTTTGGACTTATCTAGCACACATCGGTTGAACCTCGGTACATTTTCTGCCAGTTGGGAAACTTGGCATTTAATGCGCGTGGTTGGTTTCTCTCTCTCCCAGACAAATAGTATATGTGAAACTTTCAGATTTAATGTTTGGACTTGCTGCTTCAGCTACTGAACCTCAGTAATAAGCTCGCCAAGTTAAGAAACTTGACATTTAATGCGTGTGGTTGGTTTCTCTCTCTTCCCCGACATGGACGGAGGATTTAAGAAATGACAGGCTTGTTATTTAAAACTTTGACTTCTTAGTACCAATTTTATGCTATATTCATGAAAGTATTAGATATTAATATACTGAGTTACATGTTGGCCCCCCTAAATCTTTGAGAAGTACAAAATACACATACCATACACGGCAAAAAAAATGATATCAGGAAGAGCCAAATGAAAAGTCACAAAATGACAATTTCCAATTTACTTTATGTCTTTATCCACCAACCACCATTCCACAAAATCCTTTACAGTTTCACAACAAGCCAACAACTTAAGAAGGTATGGATCATCTCTTCTTTCTTTTATCTTCTTTTAGTTCTTGTTCATTTCTATGTAATGTATTTGATTTATTAGTTTTTGTTTATACAATAGCCTTAATTTATTAGTTTCATTCTTAAAAGCAACAATCTAACTATCTAAGTCATAGACTATTCTGTGATGAGCTAGGATTCTCAGTATGTATTCACTTTCAATTGGTATAGACTTTTTTATTCACTTTCGTTTATCTTATGACCTTCTTTTGTGTTATGGATTCTTTATACATTAGAAATTATATTTTGTGTTTGAATGATTTTGGCCCCCCCGATTAATTTGTTCAAGCTCCGTCTCTGTTCCCCGACAAATAGTATATATAGTAATGGCAAATCGTGTGCCTAATATTTTCAAAAATTGCAAAGAATAGTCAAAGTTTCATCTCTTTCTTTTTAGGGTAAATGTCAAATCTTGTCCCTAATATTTTCAAAAATTGCAAAGAAATCACCGAAAGAAAAGATTTCCAACAATGTCCTTGAAGCTTATGTGGCAATCATTTTAGCCATCAAAAGCTAACAATCGTTAGTACCCCCCCCCCCCTCCCTTCTCTCCAAGCCCCTGCTAAGTGGCCTCATCCGATTAAGGACATAAAGGTATTATCGTCATTACACATTTCCCTCTTAGTATACCCACCTGCTAAATATTACATAACCCAATAAACCTTTAGAACTATTTTGATCTAAACCTTAGTTTCATTTTCTTCCCTAAAGTTGTTAAACACGATCGACAATTAACAAGATCTAGAAAATGGTGGCATGTCCGGTTGGGGAAAATCGCGCACGAAGTTCCATGATCCCTGATCTAGCTGGTGTTTATGGTAAGTTTGGTTCTCGTTAATTGTTATGGATTTTTGTACAATATCATGTTAACAACATGCATAATATATATATATATATATATATATATATATATATATATATATATATATATATATATATATATATATATATATATATATTCCAATATATATATATATATATATATATATATATATATATATATATATATATATATATATATATATATATATAGGTAAAGTTAAAATAAAAAGAATAATTTTTTAAATTCTCCAAAATTCCAAAACATTCCACAAGATTGGGTATGTTGATGCATAAAATTTTGTGAAAACATTTTTTATAATTTTGAGTTTTGATACGTTTTTTTTAATGCACAAAAAACGAATTTTGATACGCAAAAACATTTTGATGCACAGAATTTTTAACTTGTTTTAGTTAGATGCGCAATGTTATTTTGATTAAAAAATGTCAAAAGAAGTTGGGTGCAAAAACCAATTTGTGATGCACAAAAAAACGATTTAATGCACAAACGTATTTTTTCATAATTTTTTTTCGGAAAAGTATCCACTTTTACAAAAAAATTCCTTCACAACTTTTTCATGCACCAACATACCCGATCTTGTGGAATTTGTTTGGAATTTTTCAAGAAATGTTTTTGAAAAAAAAATATTTTTATCTTTTACGGATATTTGCCTTTTATTTGATCTTTATCGTTATATATATATATATATATATATATATATATATATATATATATATATATATATATATATATATATATATATATATATATATATATATATATATATATATATATATATATATATATATATATATATATATACTTTTGGCTTGCGCATGTGCTGGCATACTTATAATTATTTGTTTGTTGTTCATTGTTAATCAAATATTTTATTTAGAATTGTGAAACAATAACTTTAAACAATTATTTCGTTGTTTTTAGTCGTTGTTTTTTTTTAATTTTCTTTTGTTAATATTTATAAATAATGTTATTGTTTGGGTGGATGTAAATTATAAAAAGTTAAAATTATAAGAAACTATTTTAGTGTAATACATATAAAAGAT
>CM040241.1:110032520-110108421 GCA_022545495.1 Chrysanthemum lavandulifolium | reverse complement strand
CAAGTCAGCTAGTGTGATCACAAGCAACTGAGGTATGAGGAAGCACAAGTCAGCCAGTGGGATCAAAAGTAACAGTAAATGCAGGAAGCATAAGTCAGCCAGTAGGATCACAAGCTACAGTAAATGGTGGAGGTCAAAGGAAGAAGAGAATCAAGAGAGAAAGCAAGATAGGAAAGTAGGCCAAGTGAGTTAACACCAGTTTGATGGTGCAATAAAATATAACAATGTTGACTTTTATTTTATGGTTTTCTATTTTTGTGTTTTAGAACTATTTATTTTATGTATGTTTGTAACTTTCTATGTTGTAGACAATACATTTATGGTATTAAGATATGTTGATTTGGAATGGTACTTGTAATCATTTGTTTTTATTTGGGTTTACATTGGTTGTTGTTTATCATTTTAGGCAGATTTGTATGAATTATTGACTATTATTAGGCAAAGTTGTTGAGCAACTAAAAGGCCAATTGTTGACTATTATAAGTTAAAGTTGTTTTGCTTTGACAACATCATGTAATCATTTATAGAAATCATATTTCCATACCAGTTTAATGTTTTCAATCAACCAAAAACACCATCAGCAATCCATACCAACTAAATTGTATTTTTAAAGTAAAAAAAACCAAAAACAATGATCCCACTATTATACGATATACATCAAATTTTTATTAACATAAGAAGGTCAATACAAACCAGGGATGACCTTATTCCTTGAAATCAAGCATACCCAAAATACAACACAAGACCTTCATACCAAACAAAAACACACTTAAAGATGACAGATTCAAAGATCCAACCTAAAACAAGATACTTCTTGAGCTTTTTCACCAGTGCATCCTTCTCCCTCATCAACATCAACTACTCATCCAACTCTTCTTTCAACTCTTCTTCCAGCTCATTCCTCGTCCTCAAGAGGCCATGAATCACATCGACTGCTCGGTAACACACAGGGGATCTGTCCAGCCAATAAAACCACATGCAGGACAACAGTAGAATCGTCAGCCTGGGTTCCTGTTATTCCAGGGTGTTTTGATTGTTGCGGTTTTGCCACATTCACAAATCACCACCATGATGAGTAGAATCTTTTGTGTAGAATTGAAAACAAAAGTTTGACTGGAAAGTGTGGTAACAAAGAACACTTTTATATAGACCAAATTTTCGTTGCAAATTTAGTCACTTAAAGCAAGAGCTTATTGGGATGTGTTATGCAAGTTGGGCTGTTGGGGTATCGAACACATGTAAGTTTTTAGGGGAACAGTGAAATGACAATAATACTCATCGGGTGAGGCCCCTTAATGGGGGGTACTAAAAATCGTTAGCTCTCGGTGGCTAAAAATGAGTGCCACTTCAGTTTTAGGGACAAAATTGAAAGAAAAAAAATCAATGGTTTATTTGTAATTTTTGAAAACATAAAGGACAAAATTTGCAATTTACCTTTCTTTTTATATGGATGAAAAAGAAAACTCGGGAAATAGAATACATCCAATTTTAGGTGTCTATATTGAATTTCACATTAAATTTCAACAACTAAAATTGAATATTTATATATTTTTGATAATACTAATTTAATTAATTAAGGTTATCAATTAACATACACGAGATTCTATGTAAATAATGAGAAAGTAAAATATGTCGTGTTTGTTTTTTCAAATGACTCTTTAACAACATTTTAATCTTTTTCATCTTACTAAAAGGCAGTCAGTGTTAAGAGTATTTTTATTTAATTATTAAAAGATATATTTGATTCGGTCCCGGACGGTCAAGTTTTATCACTCAAAGCCACCACTTGTGAATGGCCGACCGTAACAAACTTAAAGCAGTCCGGAAGCGAATGCAATGAAGATCGGGAGAGTATAGGGTTTCCGGTCGTTATGTCCCAATGAGCTATGCGAAGAATCACCAAACGAATAGTGATCGAGAGATTTAAACGGAAAGAGGATTTGAATTATTATAACTACGTAAATAGCCTATAATTACAAAGGCTTAAATACAAATTAAAGAGGATTAAAAGATAAAAATATTAAATAAACGCTATCACTATTTGCAAATGATGTTTTGCTTTTATGTTTTATAAAACTTGTATTTAAAACTACGCGACGTCTGAATGAAAATATAAAGCGGAAAGATATTAATCCTAAAAATATGAAAATGATATTTTACAATCCTAATGATAAAGAAAATTTTTAGAAAAGAAAATTATTTTACAACTATTTAATTAATTATTATTAATTAAAAACTATTTTTAACTATTTAATATTAGCCTAAAATACAAGAAAATATGAAATAAAGCTAGAAAAATAAAATTATGACTTGGAAAAATCTAAAATATCAAAAGAGAATTTTCAAAACTATTTTGTATTTTTTTCGAATATTTTGTATTTTCTAGGAATTAAAACTATTTAAAACTACTTAAATTGCTTAAAATACAAATTTAACTAAGAAAAATTTGGAAAAATATTTTTAGGCTTTTTATATTTATCTTAACTTAAGAAAATGAAAACTTATTTTTTTGAAACTTTTCTTAATTATTTGTATTAAATGCTAATTAAAAATGCTTAAAAACTAATTAAAATGAAAAAAAATACCAAACTGACCTATAAAAATCTGAAAAATTCAAGATAAGCTTAAAATAATATACTGAATCTAGGAAAAATGGAAAAACAGGTGGTTGTGTGTGGGATTAAGCAACTGCAATCACAAGTGCTTATAAATAAGCACTTATAATAAGCAAATGAGTACCAAAAGCCACTAACTGATCACAGAGGCTATAAAATGCTAAAACTACTAAAACACAACAAGTTACAACTATCCTAGACCACTGAAATGCAAGCTTAACAGAATTGGATGATTTGAGTACAAGTGCTAAAAACAGTTTTGAGGCACTACTTGCAGCCTAAGAATAAGCACTCAAATAAGCTAAAATCAAAAACCAAATATGGAGACCTAAACTAGACCTGGGTGGCTACTTACAAACCAAATATCAGACCTAGATAAGCTCTTAGGAGCTTTGTGCAAGCCTGCACAAAACCAGTGCAGAGTCAGTGTAAACTGACTCAGTTGCACAGGGCAACTAAGACCAACTTCACAAGTTGTTTTGCAGCTTATAAAAAATTCACAAAAATGTACAAAAATGATATAAAGAAACTAGACCTAGTGAAGTTTTTAAAACCACAAGTTTCACTTAATTTGGCTCAGAAATGAATCCAAGAAAAATCCTTTCAGTTGAGCTCAAAACTGGAATTTCATGTTTTGACTTTTTTTTGGACAGATTTGAAAAATTGACTTATGTGAACTTTGCAATCAATTTGTGGATTGATTGTGATGTAATATGATGCAATGGAACTACTGCAAGTTATTACTATGATATCTAAGCACTAAACAAGTTTTTGACTTGACAAAATCACAACAGTTAATCTAATAAGACAGTTTACATGAGATTTTGACTTTGAGAGTTAGCAGGTGCAATATGATGACTGAATTGAGTATATTAGAACTACACAAGCATAAACCAACATGCATTACCCACTGAACTATCCTCAAATACAGTTTAAACATCAAATCCAAACACCACTTTTACCAACAGTTTTGAACTTTAAATGAGCTAACTACTTAACTAGCTAACAATATTGAACAAACTGAGTTAAATTAACTTGAATACAACTTAATGAACAGATTTAAACTATTTGTAACTGCAAATAAAGATTATGCAAATAATTGGCTTGAACTTACACAAGGTCCCAGCCACTATGGCTTGAAATCAGTGAACCCAAGAACCACTAGCCTATTTCTATCAACCCATTAGATTCAGAATCACCCCAAATCCATCACTGCTACACCCATATCCATTTCCAAGACCAAATTGGCTCAGTTTGACTTTCTTTGACCAAGAACCAAAATTGCTTAAAACTTAAAAGTAAGCTTATAAAAAGCTATAAGCAGCTTTTATAAGCTTATTTGAACATGGAAAGAAACTATTTGAAGCTTGAATGTAGGAAATAGAAACTGAAATTTTCAACAGTGGCTTAAAAATATGAAACTTAAGTAAACTTTGAAATTGAAGCTTAAAAATAGATTACACTGATGATAATACTTGAGTTCAACACTTAGGAACAAAATATTACAGCTTTTAAATTAAACTAAGACATTAATAAGAAAAACGACATAAGGGAAATTTTAAACTAAAAATCTACTACTCTCTTCCTTCTCATTCATCTCTTTTATACACCAAACATCTTCTCTCTCATCTCTGACCAGTTCCCACTTTTTTCTCTGGCCATTGGATTTCTTGGAGAGATATTGGCCCTTGGATCAGATTTTGGCGCCAAATTGCATATTAGCCAGTTGGAGGTTGAGTGAAGGGAAGGGTGCATTTAATGTATCTTGGAGGTTTGTTGAGGTGGAGGGATAAGGGGAGTGGATCATGAGCTGGAAAGATGGGAGGAAGAGTGTTTGCAGAGAGCAGTTGAGGAAGAAGATAAAAAGGGCGCGTAGGGGGTTGGTTTGTTTGACTTGTTTGACCGGCTTTAATATATTATGAAGGGGGGTCAAATGAAGGGGGTCCAATTGGGTTGGCAGGGGTCACAAGGGATTTGACAAGGGCCAAATGGGTTTAAAGGATTAAATAAACAAGGACCTTTGTTGTAAATTCTGAAATTCAAGGGACCACTTCTGCCATATTTGCAAAGTTGCTCCAAGGGACTAAAAGTGACAAGCTCCAATAGTATAAGGACCAAACTTGACATTTTCAAATTTCCAGGGACCATTTTTGCCAATTTTTAAACTTGGAGGACCAAACTTGTAATTTCTCAAAACTTTTGACATTTTTCACCAAAGGACTAATTTTGACAACTTATGATTTTAAAAGGACCTTTGGTGATTTATCTTTTGAAATTAAGTTCAGGGACTATTTCTGACAACTTTTGAAACTTGGGGGACTGAAACTGCCAATTATGCAAACTTAGCTCATTTTTCATCGATTTTAACATTTTGCATCCGAAACATATAAAATGCAATTTTGAGATATTTTCGATATTTTGATGCATTCGAGCATTTTTAAGCGTTTTGCGATTCAGATTTAGCAAAAATGATGAGTAGTTACACACTCATCAAGAAACACATATAAGTTTACACAAAATCATTTTCATTTCTTATTAGCTTCAGCTCTTGCTAGCTTGCTGTTGATATTACCCCGAGTAACTGCTTAGAACCTGTAAGTTAGACCAACCTCAATAGTTCGAACCTCGTCGAATCCGCTTAGAACCTGTAAGTTGGACCAACCTCAATAGTTCGATCCTCGTTGAATTCAGACACTTCACAGTTTCTATTAGAAAGTGCTCAACATCATCACACCTACAAAGTCGTAAATCGCCAAATTCAAGCTCTAAATCATAAATAGCTAAAACTAAACATTTGGAAATGATACCATACATTATATTGTTGGTTTTACACCAATAGAAACTTAAAAAACTTTGTTTACCAAGAAGTTCTTCAACACATTTCATTTCTCGATGTCAGATGGATAAAGCCTAACTACAATGGTGCCTTTTGTATATGACCTTGGCGAATTAACTTGATTGTCTCAACATACATGTCACCTAAGAAATTGTTCATTTTCTATTTAGGATACACATGATATGTAAAATGAGAATACTAACATTGAGGTAAGGGGAATGGAAGAAATCGATATCAAATTTTTTTATCGAGCGTGTGTGAAGGTTATACATAAACATCATAAAGAATGTTTACATCGATTTCTTCCACTCCCCATATTCCAACATTAATGTAACCACTTGGCGTATCATGGATATGCTAAATTGAAAAATAAACAATGCCTTAGTGATTTGAGACATAATATATGTGCCTTGGCTCACAAATTGTTTTGGATACAAAACACCTTCGCAAGTTATGCCTTCTAGTGTTTGTCATGCCAAAATTAAGATATATTGGGTTACCGTATCACTTAGACTAACAGTTGATGCTTTAAGGTATTCCCAACAGAATTAAAATAAAAAAAAGCAATTAATAGCAAACCTCAACAAATACGTTAACTTCAAAACGAAAACCCTCCTCCAAACGACATATACAAACTTCACATCGATTTCTTCCACCGTGCCTACCTGAATATTACTATGTCTAATTAACATACCTTGCATGTCCTGAATAGAAAAGATAATAATGCATCAATAATTGCACCGAGAATATTTATAACATGGCTCAGATATTGTATTGGGTAGCCACGCTAAAATCAAGACTAAAAGATAACCAAGGAACAAAAAGAAAAGGCGGATGAAACACTAGATAGTGTAAACCATTACCGTTCAAAACACGTGTGATGATAAATGTTAGGCTCAGACAGCAAACTCACTGAAAAACACGGTTACATTTTATGGCACCCGGTTTTTACAACTCAAATTGACCTAGTAATCCTTAACAATTCATAAAATTTATAGAGGGTTTCCTAAACAAAACGTCGGGGAAACTGAAAATGTATGACCCAAAGGGGACCAAGCTCTGCAGGCCACATGAACCAAGCTGCTCTGAATAATTATTTCAGGTTTACCTAAACAAATAAGGTCTTTGCTTTCTTTCATACAAACATCGCTCTCAAAACCGGAAAACTTGTCATTATAGAAGAGAAAAGGATCCTTTTTGCTGGTAAAACAGGAATAATTGCTCGGAGTATCCAGGTGCAAGTGGCCTGCAGAGCATGATCTCCCTCGAGTCATACATCACCATTTCATCCATTCCCCCCTCCAAATCGCCCCCAAAATCAAACACGTCACCACCATCTGGGATTTTTTTGGGATGGACACTTGGCTGCTAGACCAACTTGATAAGCAAAATCTACCTACAAGTGATATATAGAACTTTTATATCGATTTCTTCCATCATCGTGACCTAAACATACTCTTGCATAACCTGAATACAAAAAAACATGGTCTGTGAATAAATGTACCAAAAAGGTGTTTGCGAGGACAAAATTAACACTAAATGGGGAACCTAATCAATGTAGGAAAAAAAACAATCGTCAAAATCAGATTTAAAAAAAGCGCATGAGATATGCGGAACACTGAATTACCATGGACCAACATTTGATAATGTAAAGTATTAGCAGTATTAGCGTTCCGATTACCATATCAGATTCTAAATTCAAAATTCAGTTTCATGTGTTAATTACATTACACAATGAATATGCAAATATGGCCATAACCTATGCACAACATATATAATCGGCATTCGTTACCATATTTCAGAATTTAAAGTATATTGGAAGGCATCTATTTTACACACGCAAAAAAACAACACATAAAATAAGTACGTACGACCACCCATCACACTTTAAAGAACATCACAAAACAACCACGACCACAAATCATCCGCGTTGTATAAAATCAGCACTTACAACCACACATTAGACTATAAAAGAAATCAGAAATCCTTAACCTCGTACAACATAAGTATTAGCGTTAAACATAAAATATGTACTTGTCTTGCAACCAACACAAGTGGTGAAAACCTTTGTTTGCGCCATGCACGAGACTCCCCTGATAACATCATAACTGGCAAATTGTAAATATGAACTTACACATAAGAACATATATACCCTTAATACTCTTTAAATTAGATCTACAAAACATACGACATACATTAAAACCCGACATCCTATACCCAAGCTAGAGCATTGTTTCTTTTCGATGGTGTTGTTTTGGCGACTAGGTGAGGTAAGAGTGTATATAGGTTTGCGTTTATTTGTATATTGTATGTGTATATGTCGTGATCGATCAGTCACGTATTTAGGATGCCGAGGTCTACGCATGCGTGGGGTTATTTTTGTTGGCTGAATTGGGTTTGGTTAGTATAGCTTGTGTTTACAATAAAATCTTGCTTTAAAAAAAAAAAAAAAAAAGGTCAATGACCAAGTAGAAACAACTAACCTTTTTTTTCAAAAATAACATATCATTGAACTTCAACAATGTTGAAGAAAACAAATACAGCAAGAGAGACAAGATCCCAATTAAATGACAACACCATTGGACGAGAGATCTCAACAAACTGAAATACAACAAACTAAAACTAACCTGCTTATTTCACTTGTATAGGTCCAGTTCATTTGTGAGCCCTAACCATTTGTTTATAGTTTGCATGTAAAGAAATGCTTTAAAAGGATCCATATGGGAGTTGAGGTTATCTCTCACCTTTCACATTTTCGCTATTTTGTTTCATAGATAAACCACATATATCATGTCTAAAATTCCAGAACTGGAACGCCTCAAAATCCCACTTGAAGACGTCAAACTAGCCACTAACAACTTTTCCAACGATAATTTCATTGGCCAAGGTGGATTTGGGAAGGTCTACACGGGCCAACTCCTTCATTCCACCACCCCAGGTGAGCCAATTAGCACCACCGTCGCTGTAAAACGGTTGGACAAGAATATCAGCGGACAAGGACAAAATGAGTTCTTAATGGAGATCGTGATGCTTGCTAGTTACAAACATGAAAACCTTGTAACTCTTGTTGGATTCTCCGACGAAAGTGACGAGAAAATCATCGTTTATGAGCACGAGGTTCATGGAAGCCTTGATAAGTATATAGCCTCTTCGGACCTCACGTGGGAGAAACGGCTTCTAATATGTCTTGGCGCGGCTCGTGGACTCAATTATCTTCATAGCGGTGTGGGAGTGGGGCGTAGGGTGCTACATCGCGACATTAAAAGGTCTAACATTTTGCTAAATGCTAACTGGGAAGCAAAAATTTCGGATTTTGGATTGTCAAAAATAGGTCCCAGGGATCAAGAATTCACTTTCCTAGTCACGCATGCTGCTGGTACTCATGGTGTATTTTTAGTGGGGTTATTTGTGGGACCCAATAACATGTTAGTGGTGTGTTATGAGGAAGGGTGTTTTAGCTATTGGTGAGTTATTGGAAGGTGTATAATGTGACGCTGAGGTGGCATATCAATAACGTGTTACACGATACCTTGTGCTCTTAGTCAAGCTTTATGGCGCCGTTATAACTAAAGCCATGACACCATTACCATTACCCCTTCATAGTACTATAACCAAGGCCATGGACATGGCACGCCATGGCTTGGTTGCGTGTGTTTTGTATTTTCTTTAATTAAAAAGTTTGTACTTATGAGCCTAATACGGGTGTGAAGAACAAAGTTTTTAACATTGAGATCCTATCTAGGGCTTGTCTTTGCAAGATCGTGATCGTAAGACGGGATCGAGATTATAAGATCCCATTAGAGTGTCATTTTCTTAATAGGTGTTGTAAAATTATGCAAATCTACACATTATTATATATCATATATCATAATAGTGTATGTCAATATTAGGATTATGAAGTGTTTAATACAATTAGCCTCTTGTTTTTCATATTCGATAAAACTTAATACATAAATTTGTAGTTTTTTAGCTTGTGGTTTAACAAAAGTAAGATCGGATCGATCGAGATCTTAAGATCGTGTGGTTAAGATCAATATCATATTATGATCATGTCTCGCTAAGATTCTACGCAGGATCGGGATCTTTTTTGCTTTATAATATCGTAAAATCATAAGATCTTATGATCAAGATCGGGATCTTAACAAACATGATGTATTATGAATGAATGTGCTTTTTTATATGTGAGTGAAGGGGTTGTATTAAAGGGAGAAAAAAAGCTGACATGCCACTAAAAATATGTTTTACACTTTATTTTTGATTTTTTATTTGAAAAGAAAAAAGAAAAAATGACAAATGATTGAAAAAAGTATCATACTTGCCATCATTTCTTTTTGTGGGTAGCGAACAAATTTTTTTGCTTTTGTGGGTACTCTTCTTTCAAATTCATCTTTTTTAGGGTACTATGTGACATTTTTGCCCTTCGGGAATTTTTTTTTCTATTAGCTAAGAGGGGCAAAAATGTCAAAAATTTGAGTAATATACCCTAAAAAGGATAAATTTGAAAGAAAAGTACCCACAAAAGCAAAAAAAATTGTTCGCTACTACAAAAGGAAATAGTGACAAGTATGATACTTTTTTCAATCATTTAACCAAGAAAAAAGTATAAAAGGAAAGTAAAAAAATGTTGCATTTTTGAGTTTTATTTGAAAAAAATAGAATATGGGAAGAAATCGGTCAAATTCTTCCTCTTAAATCTTCTTAAATTTGAATGACTTGAATAGAAGATTTAAACTATTTACAACTAATTTGTTCTTAATATACATAATGTAAAATAATTAAATTAATTTAAAGATATAATATAATACTTTTGATTATATAAGAAAAATAATACACATTTCAAAATAAATTTATCTTTAAACAAAAAAGAAGCATCAAATCATTGTTTGATGTTGGGTTGAGCAAAATAATCGAAAACTGATCCGACTCGACAAATCAAGCCAAACCGAACAAAACCGACCTTATTCGGTTTGGTTTTATATAATTATTTCGGTTTTAATTGATTCGGGTTAAAATACAAATATTCGGTTTGAACAAGCTAAACCGACCCGACCCGACTTTATTCGGTTCGGTTCTTGATTTACGTTTTACTCTTAATCCGTTTTCGAGTCAGGTCGAGTTTGACGGTTCGAGTCGAGTTTGCCCCGTTACTCAGCCCTGGTTTGATGGTCATTCATATTCATAAATGTAAATTGAAGAACAGGACCCTTAAATGTCAGATTCTTTAAGGCTGCCCCCAGTAGGGGGATTCAATCCCCCTCATTTTCCCTGCCACGTCAGCTTTCTCTCTCCAGCGACCTTCAGGCGATTAGGTGCCCCAGTAAGGGCGATTGGTTCATTTTTTTTTATTTTTTTTAAAAAAAAACATTTTTAACACAAAATAAAATTTCATTAATAATTAAAACGTTACATAATAATTCAAATAAAATTAAAACATTACGAAACTTATTAAAACATTACAACACTTATTAAAAATCTAGGTTGTGGCGTGCCTTGATCGCCTCTTTGAGTTTCTGCATTGTTTGTTGTTGTACTGCGGGCAAAGATTCGTCGATTGGCGTGCAATAGAACATGAGATCTGCATCATATTTCTTTTGAGCCTCTAATTCAAGTTTTCGTTCTTCTAGTGCCAATTTTTTGTCTTCCCTTTCTTCTCTCTTTTGCTCAATCTCCAACTCGATTTGCCGTTGTTCTAGCTCTTTCTTCTTCAAACCATAGTGCAGGTCTGCCAGCTCCTTCTTCTGCCCGAATGCCTTGGACTTGATCTTGCCCCATGTCTCGGCAACACCTTCCATAGAAAACTCCGAAGATTTCTTTTTATTCTTCTTTGCGGTATCACGACCAATTGGTCTATTAGGCACAGACGAAGGCACATCCGAGTCAGTTGAAGTCCTTGCTTTTTTGCGACCATCATCTTGGCTTAAAAAAGCCGGCATCTCATTATCCTTCCAAGCAGAATGGTCCCTCAAAATCTGCCAACAATGCTCCAAAACAAACGGATGACCACACACTAGTTGGTATTCATCACACGCTCGTGTATAAACAGTGAGGTCATTCTCACCACTTCCGTAATTCCTGACAGCATTGTTGTAAATGGCACAAAAATGACCAACTCTAGGACGAACCCTATTTTTCCACTTTGTAATGATAGAGTTGTACGTTCTTTCTGCACCAACCTCCTTCTCAAAGTATTCAATGACTTTCTGCCAAAATCCTCTAGCAGTTTGGTTGTTTCCGGTTACACTATTCTCGGATACATCACACCAAGCGTTGCACAAGGCGATCTCTTCTTCTTTGGACCAAGGCAACGAATCATTCTTGCCTTCTTTCTCGACAGCCTTCTTCTTTCCCTTTGTAGCTCGTTTCTTTGGTTTGACCGGTGATGTCTCTTCTCGACATGTAAGATACAAAAGTTAAATAAAAAATAAAAATATTGCAAGTTGTTGATATACAAAATGAATGAAAGTAATTAATGTCAAATCTACAAGATAAGATTTGTCACGACATGATCTAAAAAAAATGACCCACCATGATACCAAGGTCAATTCCGGTAGAGAGAAATAAAGGGAAAAAAAAAGAAATTGTTGCAAATTCTTTTGTTTGGTAAGCTTGAGAAACAAAGTGACGGAGAATTTCAAATTCTCGAGATTTACGATCCTTTCTATTTTAAACTCTTTTGATTTCCATCTATTTGATAGAGATTCTCTTTTTTTTTAAAAGAGTTCTCTTTAATAATCTATATCTATACCGTCTAATAAAACACACTTTTTATTCATCCTCTTAATTAATTTTTTCTAAAAATAACTTAGCCTCTACTATTGCCACGTGTCCAAGTCAGTTTCTTAAAAAGTTTTTTGAATTTGTGTTTGACATCTCCCGCTGTTGGGTTTTTTATGTGTTTATGAGCAAATGGTTGACTTATTTCTAATCCCAGTTATGTGATGGCCTCACAGTAAAAGCTTATTACTATACAAACATGGTAACTTTACTAACTTGAAAAGAATGTTATCAATCAACCCATAGTTTACGCGAATATATATTGAAACTGTGACAAACAAATTATATCATTAATAACATAATATCTCCGTTGGACTCTAATTTTGTTAAGTATTTATGATCATTACGCATGAAATGGTGAATTTATATTCAAGCATATCACTAACAAGTTTACAAATCTTTTCCTTAATAGTGAGTAACTATTTAGGATTTAGGAACAATTATTTTCATAAATCGTTCCCAAAGTTGCATGATCATCTTTATAGGTTTTTATGCATTTTATAATGCAGTCGGCCTCCATTCTCAAATAATCACCACTCCGATATCTTCCTAAACTTCTTTTAGTTTCATTCGTATTCACAATCCCAATGGCAAAATTCCAAACCAGATTCATATCTAACCTTTCTGCCCTAAAGGATAATATCATCCTTCGTGTCCGTATTTTGAGAACTTGGATGCCGGAACCAATTCACGACGGTGTGTCACTGTGAACACATCACCATTTCCCTGGCCTGATATACATTTTCCCGTATGTCTTGAAGGAAATCTCCTTCTAGCAAGCAGATATTCATGTTACCAGATTTTCTTACAAATATGCTAACATTTGCATGCACATACAAGAATGTGTTTGCAAAACCATTGAACTTACCGGAGATTCTTCCAAGTTAGGTCCAACACAACCTAATCATATGGACAACCTTTGTTTGGTCATGATGTTTTCATACCGTCCACTATCGCAACAATCAATGTCGTATCCCGTTGCATAAATGCATCTGCACCCTCATCACAAAATTGTAGAGTGACCGCATTTTCTATGATCTTTGGATCTATTTAGGGGTGTTTGTGACTGCTGCAGAACTGCAGTTTCAAACGAAGATCTATTGGAATGCCTCCTTTTCTACAATCTTGAATCAAATGCCCGCTTTTTTGTTACTGAGTTAACCACCATCTTTTGTTTAAATTGATTTGATATGATACGAGAAAAGAAAAAAGTTATGTACCCGTAAGTTGAATGGCAATATCTGATGAAATATGTGAAAAGGGTTAAAGGTTTTACGAGACATAATAATCACATGCTTAACATGAATAACTTTAGTATATTATGTGCATATGTATGGCTTTGTTATGGGCTCTTTCACTTTGCAATCTTACTTTGTTAATATACCAATGACCATTTGAAGTTCTGGTGTGTAAGTAAACTACCATAGTCCATAAAGCTACAATTTCAGAAGAAAACTTGTTTACTCCTTTAACCATTAAGGTAACTCATTTTATGTAGATACGTGGTCAAATTAGTCAAGTCAAATACGTGGTCAAAGTAAAAAAGCATGATCTAAGAATAATGAACCAAAATAAATTAGTCAAATTTTACATTTTACAAAAAATTAATTTGACTTTTTAAAATGAGTGAAAAGTTAATAATTTGGTAAAAAAAAAAACATTAGTATTTGCAAGCTCACAAAATTTAAGATGACAAAAATAGGTCAATTATCTAGACAATTTAATGCGAGTTAAAAAGTAACTCGTTAAATTAATAGGTTGACCTCATTACTTTTTTTTTTTGGTACAAGCATAAAATATCTCAACAAATCTATATAAATACGGTTTTCATCTTGTCTTGCGATAAAAGAAAAAAGTATATAAAAATACTGGGGTTCTACAAAAAAAGACACAAATACTTATAAAAAATGTATTTTTTGTGGGTCTTTAAGTACTTTTTGTGTATCTTTTTACTTCTTATTTTGTGCCCCTGGATCACAAGATAGAAAAACCCATATGAATAATATAAGTTTCCTTTTAGTATAGCTTAAAAAAAATAAAAAATTATTCGGTTCCTAAGTAGTGTTTTTTTTTTTAAAAACGCATTGGTTTCTTGAATAAGTGGCCATGCAGTTTTTTTATGGGGTGCTTGGTTGAGTTTATTTAGGTGGCTTATTAGCTTATATAATAAAAATAAACTTATTTAAATGTTTGGTTAATCATGTATGATTCAGCTCATGAGCTTATAAGAGGGTTCTGGATAAACCTAAGTTTTGTGGCGTATTTGAAAAGATCGTAAATTAATAACCTCATTTACTAATTAGATCTTTTAATATTCGTGTTTTTAGTCATTTTAGCTCATTAGTCACAATAAGCTAACACCAGCAATAATTATGAGCTTATTATCTTAGGATAATGATTTGTAAATGTATTTAACTTATTTATTTTTATTGTTTCATGAAGCCTTTTTCTTTTTCTTTTGCTTATACAAACACAAACCTTTCAAAATTTGATATTTTGATGTATCGAGTTGATGAAAGTTTTAATTTTGGATACGAGTTTGAACACATAATGATCATAATGATGAAGCTTGGCATTGTAAAGAGAAAAACGATTTCCAAAACCAAAAAATGGAAATGATATTGCAAATAACCGGCTTCACTTAGCATTATGAGGTTGAGCAAGTAAACCGATACACCAAAAGATCGAAATTTGACTGGATTGTGTTTTATTATTAAAATTAAAAAAAAATAATAATAATAAAAAAAAAAGAAAAAAAAAAAAACAAAAACAATAGTTATAGACATGTTAGATACATTTACAAGTCATTGTCTCTATTATTTTTAAGCTATAAGCCACTTATGAAATAACCCTAAGGCTAAAACATAAGTTTAAACAAACACGATCAAAGTTCTTTTTTTTTTTTCTTTTTTTTTTTTTTTAATTATATTATTTTCTTGATTTCAAGTATTTACAATGACAATGCCAATATATAAATAGGGTAGGCCCAATATAACACACGGACTAATTAACTAATATTCTTATCGTAAAAGCTTATTAGATACCTTAAAAGCATATGTAAAAGCTTATTAGATACTACCTCCGTCCTATATTTATAGTTCATCTTTCCTTTTTCGGTCGTCCCAAAATAATTGTCCACTTCCATAAATAGATAGAGAATATAGATCAAGTTTACCATATTACCCTTAGTTGAGGCTATTATTACAAACTTTAAAGAAGTTAGAAATTACTCCCTCCTTCCCATATTAAATGTCTATGTTTGAATTTTCAAATCTTTCTTTTACAACTTTGACCTTAAATATTTTTGCTTGTGTTATATAATATTAGATAAAAATAATACGTAGTGGAAACATATTTAAAACTCAATCTATTCATATATTTTGCATCTAATATTATATAACACAACCAAACATATTTATGATCAAAGTTAGAAAATAAAGACTTTGAAAATTCAAACATGACATTTAATATGGGACGGAGGGAGTAATTGGTTAAGGGTAAAACTCTGTTTGTGCAAAAAGTAAGAAAGAGAAAGTTGTAATGATGATGTTTTTCTTAAACTGTGTGTTTTTTGTCTGTGGACAATAATTTTGGGACGGAGATAGTACCTTAAAAGCATATATAAAAGCTTATTAGATACCGTAAATATTCTCATCGTAACTCTAATTGCACATCATTTATGTGATGCTTCTTTCTTCTTCCAAATTTACCCTTTATTCATTCATTTGATTTTGGGAAGTGATTTGCACACTCTCATTAGTTATGAGGACACTTGTTTTTGTGTTTCAGTTAGTTGTACAAAAATTACACTGTGCTTTATATGTTTGTACTGTGAGTGTCCTAATCAATATATTGAGTGTGCAAATTACTTCATTTTTTAATCTGACAAGTGATCAGAGTGTCCGCTAATTAAATAAAATTGATTGTGTATAAAAATAAACCCATTATAACATTTCCAGTTCACTTGCACACTTTTTTTACACCCACATTCATATTCCCAAACAAATCCAATTAAACTTGCAAATCTACCACCGTCTTCGACATTTTTTCTTTTTAGATGTATCTGCAACAGATAATATCGAGTATTTGCTACCAACAACTATCTATGCAATATACAATATTGCGTTTAATTGTATCTGTCTCTTTGGAAACCCGTGAATTTCCATGACTTTAAGCTACCAAAACTATGATCACATGAAACCAAACTTACTCATCTCAGATAACATATGAACCGATATTTTATAATCAAAATTATTTATTTGTAGGTTTTCTAAATTCATTATAAGTCATCAAATGTTTGGTAGGAACTTCATGCGAGTTGAGGTTACTAACGATTAGCTAAAGTTATCGACAATTTTCACATGTCTTTCGATTCCCGCAACAAATACAACTTCATCGACACCAAAACTACGATATGTTCGACTTTACTTTATGTTGTATATAATCGAATAATTGTTTAATTACACATATGTTTCACTTATCATTTTTCAATGACCAATTTCATAGTATACAATTCATTATCTATTTTCTTCACTCTTTAAAATACCAGTGAATTTCACGGGTCTTTTAGCTAGTATCTTTATAAAATGAAGATATAAAAAGATAAGATCACGTGCCATCCACATGTTAATACATATTCTCAAACAAATCAATAAATTAAACCATCAAAACGGTCAATGCTCCCAGATCTTCATTGTTGTCTACACTTTATAGCTCGTAATTCTTTTTGCTACTCCTTAATCTGTTTCATAACAATCATTCAAGATTGTTCCAATTTATAATTGACAGGCGTCTTGTTTACTCCATAAAAATATGCCAATTTACTAGCTATTTGTTCATATTTATTTACCGTGAATAGTATGTTGTAAAAGTCAAACACACATCTTGATTAAATCACTCTCAAATTTTATTCATTTCATCTTCTTCTTCTCATCACCTCCACTACCCATCATCTTCTTCTTCTTCTCACTACGTTACCTATACCACTCACCATAAAATGACTCACAACTATCATAAAATACCTAAACCCACACAAATACCTATATCTATCACCATAAAATCACTGCCAACCATCACAAATTTCTAATGGCCGGATTTGTGACTCGCAATTCACTACCTCTACCACAACTAGCTACCTCCACCACCACCATTCTCTATATCCGCCACCTCCATCACCTTCACTTCCGCCAACTAATATGGTGGTCGTATTGGGTGGTGGAGGTAACGTATGGTGGTGGTCATAGAGTCGACCACCTCATATCCGAAGGATGGTGTTAGTAGATGTGGCAGATAGTGGTGGGGTAAAGGTGATGAGAAGAAGATGGTGATGAGTTTTGGTATTTTGTAGTGCTTGTAAGTAATATTATAGTGATATGTATAAATATTTTACAGTTTGGTATTTTATAGTAGTTGAAAGTGATTTAAGGAGGAATAGTCAGTGGTTTATGTATTTATGATGGTGGAAGTTGTGAGAAAAAGACTATGATGGTAATGGTGAGAAGAAGAAGATGAAATGAATAAAAGGGTGTTTGAAAGTGATTTTATCAACAATGTGTTTGACTATTAGTAAATAATAGAAAAAAATAACAGCGTTAGTTTATAGGGATGTATTGTATCTAACTTTTACTAAAGGAGGGATGATTATTGTTAAAAGTTTCCGACAATGATGTTTAGTGTGAGAACTGACAAACCATAATAATGTATAGGTTTTCCTAACAATAACCCCATGAGTGTTGTATAAGTTTTCCTTAGTTAAAAACATTTCTAAATATGAACTTACCTGATATGTGATATCGGTACATATATTATTGAAACTCACTTACCTTAATTATATATGTTTAAACCATGTATTTATAGAAATGATTAATTCATATTTGAAATGTTTTTAATTAAGGAAAGCTTAAATTACAACACCTATAAAGTTGTTGTAGCAAAACCCAAATATAGTTATATAAAATTGGGTAATTTTTAAAGATCTAAAGAAATCATCATTAATCATTAATCATTATTATGAAACCATTATGATGATAGGGAAAATAGATCTATTGACATACAGTGGAACGTAAGTACGTAACGAATTATTATCAGCCAAACTAATTTCCTATTGTGTTCATAAAGCTGTGGCTAATTAGTGAATCCACTACGTACTAGGTAATTTCTCAATTCTTTTAATAACTTGGTTGTTGTTTTTTAGATTAATTTTGATGCCGATGAAGAAATAGTCGAGATACACGGAACAGTCGGAGTTACGACGGGGTATTATGCAGGTTATATAGTAATATCCTCATTGACTTTTGTAACAAACAAAAAAAGAGATGAGCCTTTTGGTAAAGAGAAGGGGACTCCATTTTCAGTTACACAAAGTTTAGGAAAGCTTGCAGGGTTTTACGGTCGTTCTGGTGTTTACTTGGATGGACTGGGTTTCCATTTAAACGTTGGCGCATGAATAGGCGAATAGCCTTCACAAATTCACTTATATGTAAGTGATGAATATGAATGTTTTATTTACCTGCATGTAAGAAATATTTTTCTCTTATGATTATTGGAAGTATTCTTGCTTCTCCTTGTCTTTATTTATTATGTGCAAGTAATGTGTATTTGTAATTTAGGAAATTTATCAAAATAGACTAGTCGTCTTACGGCTTATCACATTTTAGATCTAAAATAATTTTAATTCGAAAATAGACTGAGAAACTTGTACAGCTCTCAACAATATTTAGCATGTACTTGGGACACTTGCCGGCTTTATGGGTGAGGAGTGTACAAGTTGCCCGATCGTTCAATTTATTTTCGAATTAAAATTATTTCTGGTCTAAAAAATGATAACCTGTAAAGCGACTGTTTTATTTTGGTAAATACCATTTTCATATTTATCTATATATTTATTTATACTAGGCGAGTACCCGTGCCTAGCGGCAGCGGTTTCTAGCGTAAGATAATTAATGATTTGTGATATTGTGGTGAGTGTTTTGTGTAGCGTTTAAAATAGAACGTGAACGGATGAAAATGCAATTGCAAACGGTTGTGCTATACGATAACTAAAGTCTAGACAAAATTCTTAACATCTATCAAACAACATATAAAAACATTTAATGAAAATGAAAGTAAACATTACATCAGTTATGAGATAAAAATTAACAACATACGTTACTTGTCTCGTAAAAACTAACAAGGATGGATTAATGGTGTCGTTGTTAAGAAGAACGCAAGTACCAAAATTAGCATGAATGTGATTAGCTAAAAAAAATGGCTAATTTTGGCTATTTTGTAAAATATATGGGCACATTTAGCCCCTTTTTTTTTTTTTGAAATAGGCGTATTTAGCCTATTGAAAAATTAAATGTGCACTAACGGGCACATATTTTCTCTTAATTATAAAACATTATAATCGCTTTTGAAGAAAACTTATATATATATCAATGTTGCAAAATCGGTCAACTCGGCCGATTAATCGCCGATTAATCGTTAATCGTCGAGTACCTTGTCGATTTTGAAAATCGGTCGAAAAATCGGCATAGGAAAAAATTGACACTAAGCAATCAAAAATCGCCACGATTAATCGCCGACGATTAATCAGCCGAACCGGTCCAAAATCGGCCGAATCGGTCATTTAAAAAAAATTAGGCATTCTACTTAATTTGGGGATCGTATATTTCACTTATAACGCACTATGGGCATCATAATCAGAGTTGGAGCCTTTTATTGAGGTTTGGAAACATAGCAGGCTTGAAATCGGTTAAAATTTTTAGTTTGGTCTTCAGAAATACCAAAAAATTGTAGGAAATGCCAATCCGATTAATCACCGATTAATCCCGACTTGACCGATTACTCGCTGCAGGGTGGTCGACCACCCGACTACCGATTCACGATTTTTGCAACATTGATATATATATATTATATTTATATAACGACATATCGTTTTGTGTTAAAAAGTTTATGGGTTCTAAACGAAAAGTAATAAAATTTTGAAGATGTGGGGATTAAACATAATATTTTGAAACTCGGTTCGACCCGGGTGGTTCAACCGGTTGAACCGTTCCCGTAAAAAAACGGGTCGATTTAAATCGAGTCAACCCAACAGGTTGGGTCAAAACGGGTCAAATTAAACAGGGTCAACCCACTGGGTTTGAAGCATCCCGGATCAATCCGGTTTTCGATATGTATTAATAGTTTCAACTTTTCACTTTTTACTTTTTGGTTTTTCCTTTATATATAGTATAGCAGGGTACCTGCGGCGGCGGGTACCCTGTGACGATTAACGGGAGAAATAGATCTCGATAAGACCTAATTTACCAGTTTGTATCGGTTTCAACGGGTTCCTCAAAAGTTCGTTTTCGGATGGCTGTCATTGGTTAGCCGAACCGGTGGCGACACCGGTTCCCGGTTGAACACATTGGTCCGGTCCGATTTTCAAAACTATATGTACCATCAACTTGCTAGCTTGTATGAAGCTTTGTTTGTTTTATTCATTTGTATAATGTGTATAATAACATGTACTTTTTATTTTATGGTGTTTTAAAAATAACATTAATTAGTGTGTTTAATTATTTTATATTTAGGATTATGTTGTAACTTGTTTAAATTGTACATTGTGAAAATTTTATTGTACTTTTTAGTAAGGGGTGTTTTAATTGGTTGTTTTAATTTGGTAGATATGCTTTTAATTGGTTGTACAATGTGAATAAATTATTGTACTTTTAAATAATATGGTGTTTTAATAAGAATATTAATTACACAATATATTTCTCTCACCTTTGACTTTCAACTTTTCACTTTTCAATGTTTGGCCATTTTTCAATTATATGTAGTATATAGATATTGAATGAGAAGATATAGACAACCCTAAGCCGCATTCTCAGTATTTTTTTCTTTTTGCCGTCCAAGGTAGCAAAAAAAATTTAAATAACACAACATCCTTTTAACTAAAGGTGGAAATGAGCCGTGCTGCTCGTGATTGAATCGGTAGAAAGCTCGAAGAGCCGAGCCTAAACGAGCTTGAGCCCTAGCTCGAGCCTAAGCTTTATTAATTGAGTTTGAGCCCAAGGTTTACATACAAAGCTCGATTAGGCTCACGAGTCTTAACTAGACTAAACGACACAAGGATATCTTAAATATTAAACATATATAAAACATTAAGTATTTGTATTGTAGACGAGTTTATTAACGAGCTCAATAACAAGCTTACCTAAAACCTTCCGAATAGGTGAGGAATATTACAGCAGCTCCAAAATCGAAACCAAACTAAGAGGGGACATGCCACTAATTTCAAAACTTGCTCTAGCTTTGACAGAAAAATGGCCACAATAGAAGGCAATGGTCCAACAATTCAACATCGGTACATCACTCTCATAACGGGTTGACGAACATACATACCCCACTCTAATAAGTTGGCCTGCATTGAAAGACTAGACGATCATTGGGCGCCCTGCAGTGGGCTTCAATCCCTTCATTTTCATTGCCATGTCGCCTTTCTCTCCAAATGACCTTCAGCGATTGGGTGCCCTAGTAAGGGCGACCAAGATCAATTTTTTAAACATTTTTAACACAAACTCAAATTTCATTAATAATTAAAACGTTACATAATAATTCAAATAAAATTAAAATATTACGACAATACAACGACTAAACTAGTTTTGATTATGACGATGCCAAATGTCTTCCACCAAATCGGCTTTGAGGCTAAGATGAGTTGTTTTGTTGCATATCTCCCTGGTAATTTCCAACGATTCCACATGCGTTCTTATGGGATCATAAGAACGGTCTTTGCTCATTGAAAGAATACGGAGATATCGCCCGCTCTTCTCTGAATTATCATATTAAGTAATATGATGCATGTGTATTTATATGTGATAGACGGTCTTTGTCAAACCCTTTAGCCGGATGTTTAATCATTAGCCACTTCCGCTTTAGTACACCAAAAGCATGTTCCACATCTTTTCTTGTTGCTTTGTGCATCGCCTTATACAATATTCGTTTGTGATCATTCGTCCTCGGATTTTTAATGGACTTCATAATAACCGAGTATTCCGGATATGTCCCATCGACAAGATAATATCCGCTTATAAGGTACGCCGTTAGCAACGAATTCTACATCCGGTGCTCTCCCCGTTTTGAGATCATTGAAAAGAGGCGATGCACGTAAAACATTTACGTCGTTATTCATCCCGGCGACACCAAAGAACGCATGCCAAATCCATAAATCTTGGGACGCGATCGCTTCCTGATACGCGTACAATGCGCGTTTGGGGTCAAAGGAACTTCCTTTTCGTCGAGCAAGTTTTTTAACACCCTACGCAGTGAACCTAATCGTTGTAGTGTAGTATTAGGATAAGCCTCGGGAATTGATATCGTTCTCTAGGGGAATAGGAATGCTAGTGAGAAGTTACCACGCTAAGGTTGGGGTTGAGGAAGATTATTTTTATCTTTTATATTTTTAGGAAATTGAAAGGTACGAATCTCGGGGTATTGGATTTGGGGGTTTGGTATTTCTACCGATTACTCTAATTATCTAATTATCTAATCTAAGGGGAGTGTAGTCTATGTCTATTGTTGTGTGCTCTTATGATGATTAAAAATGTGTTTACTTAGATGCTATTACTCCCTAGTTATCTCATATTGATTGTTGAATTGTCACGTCCTTATTCTTAACGCGTTGTGTTTTCTAAGGTCGTAGGGTGTGCTTTTATCCCTAACTATTTGAATCTACCTAAGGTTAATGACTACGAAATCTCTAGGATTCATAAACTTAACACTAAGGTTATCTTTGGATATTTAGCCTACAATTCCACTAGTAACTATAAGCTAAGGTTCAACAAAGATTAATCAAGCATTAAAAACACAACGATGACTTTAAGCACTCCTAAGTCAATCACAATTAAGATAAGAGACAACCAATCAATATTCAATACCTAGGTTTCATATATCTAAGCAAACACACAAGTAAATTAGCCGGACATGGAAAACATGCAAGCATACACACAAACAATTGAAGACATAATTGAATTAATGAAGTAAATCACTTATCTTGTTGTAAAATAGGGTATGAAACCCTAAGATACTGCCCAAGATAGCCTAGGTTCGGTTTAGGCTTTACTCCACAAAACTACCTCTCCAAAATACTGAAAATTCGAATTCTATATATAGAGTTACAATATGCGATGGCGTCACTCTTTAATTGTGACGTCGTCGGGATGCCGTCATTAGGGTTTCGTCTTGGCCACGTCAACTCTGTGACGGCGTCACCTTATGCTCGTGACACCGTCGGGATCAAATCTAGGCCGTCTGAGTTGCGACGCCCTACTCTTTTAAAACCTGATGTCGTCACTTGTAAAAGAGCAATTTGCTCTCTGAGTCGTCTCAAGGTGTGTCGCGACGGCGTCGCAATTAAGCCGTGACACCGTCCCCTTCAATTTCAGCAGCTTGAGTGTCTCGATTCTTGACTTTTGCCATTGTCTTCGTATATTCGCGCCTTTTCGTCCGAATAAGTGTCATTCCAGCAATTTGCCTTCAAGCGACCTAAAAAGTGAAAAGGAACGAAATTAAGTAGTAACGGATACAAAAGTGATCAATTAAGGGCTTAAATGACCCCTCAAAAGTGTACCTTTTAAATCCTTATCAAATATCCCTACACTTGGTATTTGCTTGTCCTCAATCAAATGTGCTTTTAGCCAATTAATTTATAATTTAGGAGTCATGAAGCATTAGTTTAGAACAATTCACAACACATATAAGCCCCAAAAAAGTCATAATAAGCACGGAAATTACGTACTAGCACCTCACAAGTGGTGTTTGGATAATCTCATCTCTCGGGTGTATATGAAATATATCAAGTTAGAAATGGAAGATAAACACTCATTAACCGATCCTAGTACATAGATTACCATAGGCTTGAGACTAGATCATACCTCCATTGCTTTGGCGTAAGCACCTAAGAAAAACTATCCAAGAGGTCTTTTAAATGGTTGTAACATTAGGCTTACGGTAGGAAAACAAAGGGTTTGGTGGGATAGGCGATTTAGTGGTGGCAAGTCAAAATCTTTATGTTACAATGTAACATATTGGATTTCACATACACATCAAACCATAAGCAAAGTAGGTGTACACAAGAGTTTTGTAGAGAGAAAGTTAGAGGTTTGAGAACTTTAGTGAGAGAAAGAAAAATCTTATTGTGAGCTCCAACTCTACCTTGGGAGGTAGAGAGTATTTATAGCCATTACATAAATCGCCACCTATCGGGCCGTGGATCGTGCATACAGGTGGGTAAAGACCGTCCGTCCTCCACGGTGTTACTTAAAGTAAATACTACTTAACTTATAATAATCTACGACTATGAGCTTTCAACGATTACATATACTTGAGGTGATCGACTCTTTAATAACCGGATTTACTAAATCCTAACAATCTCCCCTAAGGAGGTCACCTCAAACACACATTAAACATACATTGAATACAAATGATATTATATTAAAGGATTGTTCTTGCATTCTTGATGTAGTACTTTGCTCAAGCTCGTAGTCATTGATTCTTCTTATTGCATGTTTGGTTAATCCAAGTGGAGGTCTTTTCTTGATCCACGTGATAATAATTTTGAGCCGACTTTTGAGATCATCACCAACAAAAAATCTCGAGACATCCATTATGGTGTTGGTATTATGTGATGTTGTGACAAACGGACCGACATGCTCACATTCGGATCATGATATATTCTCATCGAGTAGCGAAAGCTTTCGTTGATTCATGATATTGGCGCAGCAGAAAGCGAAGCATGGAGTGAAAATATCGTAGTCGTTGATGCACTAATCATGATTTCTTTTGAGATGAATGTGTTGAGTGAGCATGCGGCTATGGATTGACAAAGATCATTCGATCACCGCAAACGTAGGCGATACACGCATAAAACATTTAGTAATAAAGCGCACGAAAAGTGTCTTTGATCACTTTCGTTGAATCGAGGTACACGGTCCACGGTTCCCCGCTGATCGAAGACAAGTCTTGCCTGTGATCGGTATAATTCAAGAATTTCCTTGACGTGGTTTCGCAATGCTCTAGTCGTTCTCAAACCGAACGCCTCAAAGAAGACAACACGGAGTGAGTGAACCAAATAATAGAGATTCACCGATTGATGAAAAGAGATTTGAAAACAATCGTGTATCGCTCAATAGAAATTGTTTTTGCAATACAACGAAGGTTTTAATGAAAATCAATTATCAATCATAAACACCTTTGATTTGAAATATTCGAACACGGTCAAGTGCTAAAGAAAAGAGTTTTTAAGCACAACGACCGCTTTTTCAAAGGTATCCATCAATCCATAACTCGAACCGTGATTGATTCAAAAGATTGAATCGCCCCATTGTTTACGCTCGGTTGTCACATGGTTGATCTATAGAAGATATCTCACATGCCACCTACCAGAGCTTGTTTGATGTTGGCTCCGTAAGGCTTTCCATCTTCATTGTGAATATGTTTGCATATCACTCGGATGTTCCGCAATACCACAAGGATCATGCGTAGGACTCAAGATATAATCTCTCTTCCACATTGTGTGAAACAGAGTCTTCATTGAAAGTGTCCTAATAAGATTTATTGATGATCTCGTGGCTCTAGACTCAATTTGTGCATATTTGGATCCTATATCGAGACTAGGAGAGGGTCTCCTTTTCAATATCAACAATCTCTAAGAGAAAGTCGATAGATAATGTCGGTTCCCGTGAGAATGAAACAAGCCCTTTTAAGAGGAACTTGAGTGGTTTGGGAAGTTGAAGTGCAGCGTCCACCGGGTCCATGACGCCTTGTCTTCAATACCGATGTTACCTTGGTAACCACCAATAGCATATGAATTGAACCCGGTATATGCCCTAAGGTTGAATAATTTGAGGGCTATTTGTTTTCACCCTTTCTCATTCAATTCTTTTCATTCTTCACCCCTTGAAGGCTTACCGAGACTTCATAGCTAGAATCTTGTTGGGTTTATTCCAAAGACTAGCTCGGCCTCGATCCGCACTCTTCCCATATCTCATTTTTCTCCTTTTTCAATATACCTAAGGACTTCTACACTATCTAGTGGATTGTCCTCGGTAGATCCCTCCGGCTCTGGCGGATCATGGGAACAAATACCTAACCTTATCATCCTTATATCACCATACATAAAGTAAAGTTGGTCGGTCTATTTGGTATTGTTCATCCGCCATTGGAACCAATTGAAAACCATTTGAAAATCAATCCAGATACTTATGATATATTATCAAAGCATTTTGTACCGAATTGTTTTTGATATTTTTAGAACAAGAGCTCCCCTCAACATGTGCATCAAGTGTTTGAAATCGTTTTGCACACGGAGGCAAGAGAAAGAATTAACTTCTTTGATTACCATTTTCTAAAAATATCAACATCACTTCCCTAATCAAATCAAGTAGATAAAGCATTTTGGTGAAGGATGAGGTTTTCATAAGCTTGCTCCCCCTCAATATGTGCATAGATATTTGAAAATGTTTTGCACATATTAGGAAAAGACTGCACATTAAGATAAATTGATCACGTTTCAAATATTTGTGGTTTCAAATCTTTTACCTGACTCTTCAGATTCTCAATTTCCTTTCGCAACGAAGTTATTTGTTCATTATTTTTATTACGAGTGACTTTTATTGACTCAAATAACTCATCGAAATGACGTTTAACCTTTTCATTTTCTTCTAGAAAACTCTCATTTTCCTTTGTAAAGCATTGACCAAGTTTTGAAGATGAAAATTTTGAGAATTCGAGAGTCTAAAGGAGGAGGCATTTGGGAGCCACCACATTGTTCATTTCACCCTTTAATTGAGAAATTTGGGCTTTCAACTTTCGATCGTGTTACAATAAGCTCGAATATGTTCATCACGCTTGCTAATTTCAAAAGCGCATCAAATTCGTGAACATCTAAAGATGCTTGATATTTGAGGTTTTAACATTTTCTTCGGATGTTGATATTTTAATTGCAAAGCCGGATGCTCAACTTTTAATTTAGAAAACTATTTTACTAGGTTATCATGATCATCCTGCTCAACTTTATCATGCGGTTTAGAGTTAGTTTTTCAAGCTCAATGACACGATCATGGGAGACTTTCGAGCAACGGATAATTCATGAAATCGAGAAGCATTAATGGAACAATTGTAGTAGTGTAAAACACATCTTGAGTAATACATTCGAAATAAGAGTCTCATTCAATGTATGCAAGTTCTTCCTCTCAATCTCATTATATTAGGTGCTCGCTCATAGTCACTAACCTCAACTATCATTGCATCAAATTCCTTTTCCATTTCTTTAATGTCTAAATTCATTCCCTTTTAAGACTTTCAAAATGATCTTTTAGTTGTTTAAAGAAAGGCATGACTTCGCTTAAATAACATTCTTTCATTTGCTCAAAACCCCTTTCCCTTGGCTATACCAGGTGGGTGTGATCCTTTTCTTACAAGTTTTCTCAAAATCAACAAATAGTTGAAAGATAACATATTGACCGATTAAGGTCTTGCTTTTAGTGGCAATAGTCCTAGGAACTAAATGCATTGGTGTATTGGGAGGATACACAATCGCTAAAGGCATTTTCCTAAAAGGGGTTTGTTACAACAAGATTCTCTCGCTTTTGCTTATCTAAATCCTTTTCCGAACACTTGTTCGGTGTTAACAATGTCTCGAGGCTTAAACTTGTTCAAGGAAATCCAATTCTCCTTCTTGTAATCATGGGGTGTGATATTTATTTTCTTGTCTTTACATTTAGGATCATCTAGTTTCTTGTTCATCTTTTCTCTAGTGACTTCATCGATTTCTTATCTTCCTCAAGGCACTCAACATGACTAGGTTTCAGATAGGCTTAAGGATTTCATTGCCATCATAAATTACCTTATGGGCGCTCTAGCCTTTTTAACAACCTCTAGATTTGGTTCCTCAACAAGGGAGAACTAGGCTTATCACTCAAAACTCGTGCTTAGTGATTAAGTGAGCGATCTGAATGGTATTTCCTTGTACGTATAACTTATTTTCAAGCTTGTTTTCAAGGTTTTTAGATTAGAAAATCATTCAAAAGTTTTGATTCCTTAACATCAATTCTTGCTTAAGCATTTTAACATTTTCTTGAAGTTCTTGTTTTTGCTTAGTAGTTTTAGAAAGTTTTTCTTGTAAGGAGTTTAACTCTTGTTTTAATACTTCTTCTCTAAACCTACTTTTTCTAATAGTTGTGCGCATTTGGTCATCCATTTCCTGCTCACGGGTGGTTAATTCAAACTTAGCATGTTGTTCATAAATAGCAACACGCTCTTTATAAGCATTAAGTTCGTAAATAATGTAATCATCGAGGCACGTCAGCAAGTGTATTCGTCAAAAGCATAGTCATCATTGATCGCATAAGATACATCGCTTGGTACAGCCTCACTTTCACTTTGTTTCACATATTGATCATATAGGACAACATTGATATTACCCATATTTTCAATATCTCGACTCAATAATTACAGCTTGATTGTACTGTTATGTATCTTTTGCTCATCAACTTCATCGTATAATTTTAATACCTCGAAATGATTTTGTCTTTGGATGGACCAGCTTGTGGTGATGAAGAGACTTTAGGAGAGACCATTGGAAAAATGCTAGCCATGAAAATGGTTTGTGCAAGGGTTCTTCATCAACATCGAGTCGATACATCACAATCGCCTACTTGAAAGGCATTCGATGATTATGGCTCATCTCCGAATTGGTTGCTCATCCACATATGCATCATATGTCTTAGCATTTCCTCACCAAGAACAACAACTCCTCTTCATCCAAAGTCGCACCATTATCCCGAGCTTGCACAAGCAACATCTTATCCTCAAGTACTCGGCATTCGAGGCGTTTTGGCGATGTGCGGTTCCTTGCAATGTGTCCTCACCTCCACGGTTGTAACATTTGATTGGCTTTGCTTGACCACGGTTTCCATTCCTTCCCTATTCCGATTTGCAAGATAACCTCTACCACCCACCTCTTCCTTGTTCGTATCGCCTTTCTTGAACCGGGTTGTACCATAACCTTCCATCTCGACCAACGATGGTTGTGTAGATTGGATGCGATCCCGATTTCATTGTTAGTGTGAAGTTTGTTGGTATGTGGAGAAGGTTAAGTTTTGTTTAACCATATGAGCCGACTTATTGATAAAGTGTTCCATGACCGCATTTGCATCAGTCGTTTGAAGTATGGATCTTGAATGACTTGAGATGCTTTGGTAGTGGTTCCATCATTGGTGTAAAAGGCGGTTGAATCATTTGATGAACTTGTTTCTCCCCGATTGGTTTTGAACTGCTCCGTAATCCTTTTTCAAACATAGCATGTCTCTCATTCTAGAAGAAAGGCATACAGCTTGCTCATAGTTTGTATTCTTCAATCCTTTAGTGAGCTTCACGTATGACAAACTTATGCCATTCGGATTCATGTTGTTTACAAACTTTGAGTTAAGTCAATGTTTGGCATGGTCATTCGATGTTCCTCATGTCATTCACAAGCTTATGGAATCTCACGTAGTACTCATAAACACTCTCATCCGGTTTCATCTTGAAATGCTCAAATTCATCATATAGTTGTGATTCCCTATCTTCAACAGCTAATTCTGATCCCGAGAGAAGCATCTTGACATTATCCCATACCTTTGCTTCAGTGTTGTGATTGATAAGCTTGTAGATGTCTTTTGGAAGACCTTGTAGTATAATGTTAGCCCCGATATCTCGTGATCGAATCTCTTCTTCTCCTTATCATTGAGCTCATCATACGCCTTTGGTCCGTCTATTCCATAGATCATTGTTCCATCTTCAACAGTATCAATTATGTCTCTAGTAGTCTCAACCCGATACGGTCCTTCATCAATGAATTTGAGAATGTTGACCCCATTTTCCTTTCCAAGACAAGATAACTGATTCTTTGAGCCCAAGAGTCGTAGTCGCCTCATCGAGCATGGGTGGACGAGTATCCGAACCACCGCTTGAACATCCTCGACAGCGAGTGGAGATGATTGTAGGAACGTTGGTAGACATGTTAATGATTAAACGGATTTTATAACTCTATGATTAAACCGGAAATAGATTCTTTCACGGATTTTACTAAATCAAGAGAAACCGACACATACGTAATCAACCAAGTCGCTAAGAAACCCTTAACCAAGTCGCTAAGCACCAAGTCGCTAGCAAATTTTGACAAAGAAGTCGCTAAGCACAAAGTCGTTAAATATGTCAAGTCGCTAATATGTCAAGTCGCTAAATAACAACTCGCTAAGTACCAAGTCGCTAAGATGTCAAGTCGCTAAATAGCAACTCGCTAGCACCAAATCGCTAATACCAAGTCGCTAACAAACTTAAGTACAAGTCGCTAACTTTCACTAAGTCGCTACCCGTAGTGGAGAATCCACTATGTACCGCTTTGTCGGCTTGTCTCAATAAACAAGTCGCTAGCTCAACTCGCTAAGACCTTCAACTACAACTCGCTACCAAATTACAAAGCAAGTCGCTACCAAGACAACTTATCCGTGGCTCAAGTCGCTAGCTAGAAAAACACATAAACACCACTTTTCAATCCAAAACAACCCAACCACGATGATTCAAGCTTACCAAATCAAAACCCAAGCACATACAATGATTCTAAACACAAAACTACACCCAAGATTCAAACTTTAACACTAGAAATGATCCAAATAATGCAAAACCACTAAACTTTTCAAACTCTAAAACCACCTAAAAGTCACTAGAAATCCAAAGATATGTAAGAGATGATCAAACCATGGCTCTTGATACCATTTTAACATATTGGATTTCACATACACATCAAACCATAAGCAAAGTAGGCGTACAAGAGTTTTAGAGAGAAAGTTAGAGGTTTGGGAACTTTAGTGAGAGAAAGAAAAATCTTATTATGAGCTCCAACTCTCTACCTTGGGAGGTAGAGTATTTATAGTCATTACATAAATCGCCACCTATCGGGCCTGGATCGTGCATACAAAGGAGTAAAGACCGTCCGTCCTCCACGGTGTTACTTAAACTAAATACTACTTAACTTATAATAATCTACGACTACGAGCTTTCTAACGATTACATATACTTGAGGTGACTGACTCTTTAATAACTGGATTTACTAAATCCTAACATACAAGCATGAGAAGAATGGTGTTGCTAAGCCAAGACTCGACACTCTAAACTCTAGATAAATTGAAACAAACAAACATAAATTTAAAGTTAGATGTAGGATGGTAGCTCGTATGTTTTTTCATATATATATTTTTTTTAAAATTTAATTTTTTTTTACACTCTATTTTTGCGATTTTTTTTTCATACACTTTTACTCTACCATCCTCTACGATAACATCTAAATAATAGGGATTTATAGGCACATCCCTACACTTGAGTTTTTATTAGTCTAACACTAATTTGACCCAAATTGAAAAGATCAAAACACTTGGAGTACATTATTACGCAAATAAATGGAATTTGAATTTAACGTTCCTTCCGTCATTTCATAAAATTTAACTTTTCCCATGAGTCCCAATCGTTCCAAAAGCGTGTACAAAGAATATGACTCGACTTAGCAACTTATGCAAGCAACTAGATAATTGAACTAAGGGTTTAGTGTGATAGCAATAATGCACTAAAAGTGAGTGCATACAAGGTAGGCTAAGGCGATTTGGGTGTACATTTGGGGTGGATTGTAAACAATGCTTTCATTGATATTCCGGAAAACCGAAACATCACAAGAACCGCGAAAAGGATAGGCTCGAGGGTTAACTAGGGTATCGTGTACTAAAGATGAGTACAACGCAGGGTGTGGGGAATTACTCAACCGATGTGGAAGAAGTAATTATAATACGGTATCAAACAAGGGTTATCCTAATGCCTCTTATCATTTAGTTATTCCTAATTACACAAGAGTAGTCTCACTAGCGATCTCAGAATGCATCACAAAACAAGTTCTAGAATCTATTATACTACCGGTACACTCTCAAAGCATTAAAGTGGAATGCTTTAATTCCTACAAATCTAAGGGCGATTCTCACATTTTTGGTGGAATTTAAGTGGTAAAGGGTTTTTGTGCTAGTCATATAACTTCCTATCCATGAGACGCTTTATTAATACTAATGGCCCACTCCTATATGTCATGAAAAATTTTAAATTTGGTGCCAAAATTACCCTAACCGATATTTCTCATGGTTTATTACGCAAATGAAATTGGACAAGGCAAATAATCAAGGATAAGCATAGTTTCAACGTTTCCGTTTTATTTTTCCTCCCTACACTTAAACTGAACATTGTCCCTAATGTTCCCTGAAAGTATCAAAGTTATGATAATGGAAGGTAATTAAAAACGAAAGAAACTAGTACTCCCCTGATTAGCTCGGTAGGATCCATGTGAAGTAGTGGTTAAATCTTGCTTCAAGAAGAGTGTTTGCGTGAAAAGCTCCATCCAATCTTATGTATCTTCTTCTTGATAAATAAAACCTGCACACTTGAAAAAAAACAAACGAAACCTTCGCGTAAAATCGGCAGTAACAATATATATATGACTCTACTAAACTAGGATATAATGCTTGTGGAATGGATGTTTACTGATTTTTGGAAAATTAAGACCGAAAATTCCAAAATTTTATAAGTAGCTCGAAAACGAGAAAAATAGTAAGCGCTTTCTACTCCTCCGGACGCCAGTCAGTTGCGACCTGACGCCGTCAGTTGTCCCGACAGTAAACCGGTCTCGATTTTCTAGAAAAAATTATTGAAAATTTATATCTTTAGAATCGGAAAATTTCACGCAAAACATCCATTATGACTCGATACAAGCATTTGACTCGAACAAACACACATGTATATCTTTTAAATAATCGTAATTCTTATGTTCACGTTCTTTTTGAAAACGTGTGTAATCCTCCCTACACTTATCCCTTTTGTAAAATACCTGTATATGTAATTAAGACGAGGTTAAAGACAAAATAAAGCATTTTTACAAATATAAACATGAGAATAGACAATTAATAAAATATGTACCACACACAAACAAGCAAACAATTAAGCATGGGTTGCCTCCCACGAAGCACTTTTCTTTATTTATGAGTCTTGTAGCTAGACTCGAAGTCGTGCCCCTACGTGACTTCAATACCGTCACCTCTTACCTTTACTAATCCTTAATCAAAAGGTCGTAGACGTTGTATGCTTACCGTAGATTCCTTCCCAATGTCGTCTATTATGATAACGGTTTTACTCTTTAGATTAGTTTCTTTCACCGTATAAGGCCCAAACCATCTTGGCTTGTTGCTACCTCTTAATGCTTTTATTCTTGACTTGTACAAAAGTACTTTCTCTCCCTTTAAAAATTCCTTAGGGTTCCTTTGTGTTTGTGGTATTGAGGCAGGATTATTTCCTAACTTTTTATTGCACTTCCACAATGTTGCATGTAGTCCTTGAACCATGAAATCTCTAAGCCCTTTTTCCCAATCGTTAATTTTCTTCCTAAGCATATTGTTAGGGACTTGTGGATCCTCATCCGTAATCTTCTCCATAATCTTTAGAGGATACCTTGGAACAATAGGTATCCTAGCATATCCCTTGCCGCTTTTGAGTATCATGATGCCTTCACCGCATTTGATGGTTGCTTTGGCAGTGGCCAGAAAAGGTGTTCCAAGAAGGAGTGGCATGTTTATATCTTCCTCAATGTCTATAATCACGAAGTCCACCGGATAGACAATATTAGCCACCTCTACTAAGACATCCACCGCTATTCCTATGGGGTAGACATACGTGTGATTCGCTAAGGAAAGTCTAAGATTGGTCTTGGCTGGCTTCTCCCTAGTCAACTTATTATAGACTGATAATGGCATTATGTTCACATCAGATCCTTGATCAGCTAAGGCATTTATATTATCAATGTCACCTATGCTACATGGTATTACGAAGTTCCCGTGGTTCCTCATTTTTTGTTATTCTTGGTTTTTAGAACCACCATACATAGGTCCCATAGGCATGGTGTCACACTCTTTTTCATTATTTCTCCTCCTAGGGCTTTCCTAAGAACCTCATTGTACCTAAAGTTGTTCACTTGGTTAACAATGGTTTTTATTAATCTCGTGCTTAAGGTAGTACTCAATGGTCTCGTGCTCATCATTGGTTTCACCTCCTCCTTCTTGCTTTTCTCGCCTTCCTTTTCCTCAACTGCTCCATCTTCGCGGGCATAATGGAAATGGCATTAATAAACGAAGTGGGGGAGGGTAATCATTGCTTCACACGAGCACCTTTTCGGAACTTTTGTCTTGGTATACTCTTTTACCAAGTTCATCATCTCCGTCATCTTTGCCTGCATCTCCTCCCTTTGCCTATAAACCTCCTCTTAAAATTTTTGTTAATCTTTCCGTATGGGCTGCCATGTACTTCCTCATTTGTTCCGTAAAGCTCGGTGAGAGTGGTATTGGAGAAGTAGAACGGAAGCGCCGTTCGGAATTGAGATTTTGCTCCGACTTGGGGATTCAGAGAAAGGTTTTGGGTGGTTGGTGGAATTAGCGGAATTAACCATTTCATGAGGAATTCGTTCGGGGGCTCTCTTTGGCCTTTCAATTAGATAATCGATCCTTCTCTCAAGAGCACTCATTTGCTCTTCAGTGATGGAAGATTCTTTAGGAATCGATATGGCATTGGTCACCTTGACGGGGGTTTCATGGGACTCATTCCAATTTTCGTAGCTTTGATTGGCAAGTTCTTCAATAATATCCCATGATTCTTCTGCGTTGGAGTTGCTAGGTCTTCCACCGGCGGCTCGATCAATGGATTGCCTTGTGATAAAGTTGGTATGGTCATAAAAGATTTGGATTTAAAGCCAAAGATCAATGTCGTGATGATGGACTCTATGGAGCAGGTCTTTGAATCGGGTCCATGCCTCGTAGAGAGACTCGCCTTGAATTTGTTGGAACGTCAAGATGTATCGTCTAAGCTTAGTAGTTCTCCCCGGTGGGAAAAATTGAGCAAGGAAACGAGAGGTGAGATCATCCCAACTTGAGATGGAGCCGGCGGGAAGTCGCTCAAGCCAATTGCTAGCTTGGTCCCGTAGAGAGAATTGGAAGAGACGCAAACGCGTGGTCTCCCGAGTAGTAGCATCGAGGTCGATGTAATCGACAATTTTAAGGAAATCCTTAAGATGCTGATTAGGATCTTTGAAACGAAGTCCATGGAATGCAAATCCTTTTTGCACCAACCGGATGGTGTCGGATCGAAGGGCCGTAGTTTGGGCTTAGTCGGGAAGCTCAATGGTGTTTCTATAGCCTAGGTGGCTTGGTCTTGAGTATTCACCAAGAGTAAGGCCTCTTGGCAGGTCATTTGGTGGTGGGTTGATGAGTGGTGGTTGATTATCACCTTCCATGATGAAAAGTGATGGGATTACTAACAAATGTCACGAAGAAGGGGATAGACTACGAGGAAGCTAAAAATAGAAAAAGCTTACTTGATAGGAATCAAGCAAGGAAACCTAAACGAGGTGGAAATCTAACTAGCTATTCTATTCCCCGGCGGCGCCTAAAACTTGATACGCTGCACAACGCTGCTCGGGGTCAAAGGAACTTCCTTTCGTCGATCAAGTTTTTCAACATCCTAGGCAATGAACCTAATCGTTGTAGTGTAGTATTAGGATAAGCCTCGAGAATTGATATCGTTCTCAGGGAATAGGAATGCTAGTGAGAAATTACTACGCTAAGGTTGGGGTTGAGGAAGATTATTTTTATCTTTTATATTTTTAGGAAATTGAAAGGTACGAATCTCGGGTATTGGATTTGGGGTTTGGTATTTCACCGATTACTCTAATTATCTAATTATCTAATCTAAGGGAGTGTAGTCTATGTCTATTGTTGTGTGCTCTTATGATGATTAAAATGTGTTTACTTAGATGTTATTACTCCCTAGTTATCTCCTATTGATGGTTGAATTGTCACGTCCTTATTCTTAACGTTGTGTTTTCTAAGGTCGTAGGGTGTGCTTTATCCCTAACTCTTTGAATCTACGTAAGGTTAATGACTACGAAATCTCTAGGATTCATAAACTTAACACTAAGGTTATCTTTGGATATTTAGCCTACAATTCCACTAGTAACTATAAGCTAAGGTTCAACAAAGATTAATCAAGCATTAAAAACACAACGATGACTTTAAGCACTCCTAAGTCAATCACAATTAAGATAAGAGACAACCAATTGTCACAATTCTCAATTTCCGGTCATTTTTCAAATTTATATTTCATTAACGTATATATTTCTTTTAAATGAATGCTATCGTACGATCTTTTATTTTGAACAATTGATCCGACACTTCACAAAACTTATCCTGATATATTTTTTTTATACTCAATTTAAGACCATAAAAATTATATTATTAGTTTACCCGGTGTTTTCAATTTATTTTGTATATAATTGTTATGTATAAATATTTACGACGGTTTTGTAAATTCAACTCGATAAATATTTATTTCACTCCACTCATGTAAGAAATGCATTTTATAATTTTATGACTTTGATACATTTTATTTTGTTCTGTTAAAATCTATTTTAGTTAACGCTACATTAAATACCTAATTATATTACAAATTACACATTATAACATAACTTTATACACTTAATTATCAAAACTACCCAATCCTTGCCCAATTTAAACCATAACCGGCCACATGCCCCCTAGTCATCACATGTTATCAATTTGCTTTTCTCTACTAGTGTACACATATACATAAAGACTAGATATTATCTTCATCAAAAACACACTAACACATAGTAAAAGGTGAAGAGCAAACACAAACTCTCTCAAAACCTCTCTAATATTCGGCCATATTAAGAACACAAGAGAAATCCATAATTTTTCATGATTCAAGTATTGATCAAGTCCTAGGATTAATCTAGTATAGGTTTTGAAATAAAAACCTCGTGATTTATTTAAGTATACTTTGCTCAAAACTCTTCAATCCTTCAAGTAAGTGTTCTAATAATTTTTCATAATCTTTCATACTTTTACTTGATGTATTTTTATGTTTCTTTTAGAAAAACATGCATGAATTCCATGATCCATACCACTTTTATTGGTTTTTAGTATATATTATTAGTTATAATTATCCTATAATTAATCCCTTGAAACACATCATTTTTGATGATGTCTAGGAACCCATGACACCCTAAGAAGGTGTATGGTAGGTTTAGAATAGCTTCATGCTGGTTTGAATTGGTTAGAATAGGTTTTGCGCGAGAAAACCCATTTCGACAACTATAATTATGGTCCGTTGGTTTTGTTAAATCTGGAATTTTGATGATTGTAAAATTTTGAGCTAGATATTTGGAAAATATACTTTAAAACGAAAACGTGACCGCTTGAACGGGTTAAAACGGAGTTATAACGAAGAAGTTATGCTATTTTCAAGTTTGACGACGAAAAACTAATTTCGAAAATATATGTCTGTTGCACGAATTTCGGCTGACAAAACGAGGCGTTAGACGTGATCCAGAGGAGCCGACCTACTGAAAATATATTAGTATATGTTAATAGGAAACCGTGGATATAAAAACGAGAAAACAAGCTTATAACGACTAAGATATACACGCTTGAAACCCGACGAAACTCTATTTATTTTGATGACTTCTAACAAAGAAAATAAACCCAAGTCTAAAAGCAGCTTTTGTAATACGTCATGTTGAGAGCCATTTTCTCCATGATCGAGACCCGTATGGTCAAAAGTTAAATGATACGACTTCTAGACATTGTTGCAAGGTTTTCAAAAACGCCGAGTTTCATCACTAACCCTTAACGTACAAAAATTCACGACTAGTTTTACGAGGCAATTTTGGGCATATTTTCAAAGTATGAAAAGTGTTATTTTATGACGAAAACATTATATTTACCAATAAATCACTAAACGACTATCGTAGGAGGTTGTTTCAACGTAAATACTTGTAAAGTATTTTATAATATGACGAGATGTCATAAACTTATATTTCGACGATAAACCTTATTTTCAAAAATGTACAAGTGGTATGGATATCATATGAGTTTGCATGCACGACATTGTTTCATGACTTATATTAGATCATATCATTCATAATAGGTCGCGGGTAGAGAGTTGCATCTCATTTCTGTGCATCCACTTTGTCATCGTAATTATTGCTACAGGTGAGTTCGTAGCCCCACTTTTACTCGTTTAATTGTTTTATAAACTTTTCGGGGGAGATACATGCTCAACTAAATGCTTTCACTTTACACTCATATGAACTTAAACTATATCGTTTGAACTATCATGAACTTGTTACCCTCCTGTTTCACTACTTATGCTAGTAAGTAGATTGTGCCCGAACTAAATTGATCACTATGTTATGAACATTATTATTTGAACCACTTTCGTGATTTTGAGCCTTCGACATATATATTTGAACTCTTTAACTTGATAGGAATATATTGGCATAGATTTGAACACTTTACTCGATTTAATTCCTTTGACATATGATTAATCTCTTTTAACTTGATTTAATTCTTTTGACATATGATAAATCTCTTTTAACTTGATTTGAACATTTTGACATATAATTAGTTTCTTTTAACTTAATATTGAACCTTTTGACTATTTTGAACTTGCTTGACTTTACATTGAACCTTTGACTATTTTGAACTTGTTTGACATAATATTGAGCCCTTTGACTATTTTGAACCTTTTGATATGTTTCGAGCTCTTTGACTGCTCGAACTTTTGAACTCGACTTAAATCTTTGAACTTAATTACTAACTTTGAACGGAACTCTTGAACTTAAATACAAACTTATAACTTGTTTGAACTTATTGAACTGTCGTGTTATGACCTTGACCTAAAGTCTCCCATGTTCGAGCATCACTATAAAGTCTCCCATGTTCGAGCATCACTATAAAGTCTCCTTTGTTCGAGCATCACTATAAAGTCTCCTTTGTTCGAGCATCACTATAAAGCCTCCCGGTCCGGAGCGAATGTCTCCCATGGGAACGGAGCATTTTCAATCTAAGTCTCCCTTGTTCGAGCAAAGGCAAATTCTTCCATGTTCGGAGTGTTCTTAGTTGTATATTAATAGTTGTATGATGTATTGTTCAGACATTCACATTGTTAGTCTCCTATTAGTAGGTAGTATGGATAGCGCTTATTAGAGGTCGGCCAACATCTCGTCCACTATGTTACGGACGATATTATTTATTCTAGGGCTTTGCTCGGCATACATTATTATATACGTGGTACTATATTGTGAACTATTATGACCACTTATACTCGACTACTAGACACACTATATTTTTGTGCAATGGGTTGTGAACACACAAAGTTGCAAGTTTTGTATCGGCGTAACTTGAACCGAGTGGATTTACAATGCCTTTGCTTTGTGAACTCATTTGACAATGTGTGTATGAACATAAACTAGACATATTTTGGCGGTGGGTTGTGAACACACAGTTGCAAGTTTTGTATGGGCGTAACTTGAACCGAGTGGATTTGCAATGCCTTTGCTTTGTGGACTATTCTATACGACCAAAACTTTGCCTTTGTTGCATGAACGCTCTTTAAAAGCTTTACTTGTTAACCAAACTCTATGAACTCACTCAACCATTGTGTTGACACTTTTAGCATGTTTTATCTCGTATCTAAGGCATTCACTTCATGGCATGCATGTGGACTTATCATAGAGTCGCGTGTCGACGCTGCCTCACCTACATTTTTGCACTTAACTATCGCTTGGTTGTAACAAACTTATTTTGGTATCTTGGAAATCTATTGGGACCTATGTTTTGTAAACTCGATTATTTTAATCGAATCAAACGATATTTTCAAACGACACTTTAGGTCGCTCGATATAATCAGAACTTTGATGTTATGATCGTCATCCCCAAGAATTCCATTCCACGCAAAATGTAATTTGGGGTGTGACACCAATCAATATTCAATACCTATGTTTCATATATCTAAGCAAACACACAAGTAAATTAGCCGAACATGGAAAACATGCAAGCATACACACAAACAATTGAAGACATAATTGAATTAATGAAGTAAATCACTTATCTTGTTATAAAATAGGTATGTAAGCCCAAGATACCGCCTAAGACTTTAGGTTCGGTTTAGGTTTTACTCCACAAAACTACCTCTCCAAAATATCGAAAATTCAATTCTATATATAGAGTTACAATATGCGACGGCCACTCTTTAATTGTGACGCCGCGGTCGCCGCCATTAGGGTTTCATCTTGGCCACGCCAACTCGTGATGGCGTCACCTTATGCTCGTGACGCCGTCGGGATCAAATCTAGGCCGTCGAGTTGCGACGCCTACTCTTTTAAAACCCGATGTCACACTTGTAAAGAGCAATTTGCTCTCGAGTCATCTCAGGTGTGTCGCGACGGCGTCGCAATTAAGCCGTGACACCGTCCCTTCAATTTCAAAGACTTGAGTGTCTCGATTCTCGACTTTGGCCATTTTCTTCAGATATTCGCGCTTTTCATCCGAATAAGTGTCATTCCAACAATTTGCCTTCAAGAGACCTAGAAAGTGAAAAGGAATGAAATTAAGTAGTAACGGATACAAAAGTGATCAATTAAGGGCTTAAATGACCCCTCAAAAGTGTACCTTTTAAATCCTTATCGCTTCCAATAAAATGAAAGGATTTTTCCTGTGATCACCCCTACAAATATGAGCTTTTAAAGCATGTGGGCAATTCTCCCACGACCAATCTGTGCAATCAATGCTTCCTATCATCCCAGGAAACCCATAACATTCGTAGTGATGAGCATAGAGTTTCTCAATGTTAGTAACCGTCGGCTTTCGCAAATACTCTGCACCATATAACTCCATTATGGCCTCACAAAATTTTTGGAGACACTCACGAATTGTTGACGCACCCATTTGCGTGTATTCGCTCAGAGCATCGCGATTGACCAGATGCCAATTGACGGATTGACGAAGTACACTTCATCAATGGAGAAATACCAAGTACGCCTGCACAACTAGGAGTTTGTTGGAAATAAGGTGAATGATCGGTTATATCTCGGACAATTCGTGTGAATAGTCGTCGGCTCATTCGGAAACGATCATGGAATGCTTGATCGCCGTATCTGGGGGTCTCGCTGAAGTAAGCAGCCACTAAACGGTTATGAGCACCCAAACGATCCCTACTAACTTGGTTTCGTGAGACTTTAGTTTGTGACGCTTGAAAAGCCTCCCAACACTCTTCCGCAAACATCATAAACTCGTTACTAACTTCATTTTCATCATCCGATGACGAATCGGCAAGGAATAGCTCGTAAGAATTAAAACTCATAGTGTGGAAAGAATATAGAGAATGTGTGAAATGATATTTGTGAATTTAGTGTGTAAATATGTTGTGTATTTATAGGTTAGGTTGTTTTTTTTTTTTTTTTTTTTTTTTTAATTTTTAACCACAAACGGTCTAAAATTTAAACCCAACGGTAAGAATTTTTTTTTTGGTTTTTTGGACATTAAATGTAGATAGTTATTCGATCGAGCAGGAGACCAACTTGGGTGTAAAATTGGACGATCGATTCATGCCACAGTAGAGAGATCGATACACGATCGATCGTGTATATCGATCTCCTTGCATTACTGCGTCCAGCCTTAAGTGCTCACCATATGCAAACATTAACTTTACGCGGGACCAAATAATGTCAACAAACTATACGCTCCATAATATTTACTCCAAAATTGGACATTTTGTTATCGAGTGACTAAATGATAGACTCAAGATTAGAGGTGGCAAAACGGGCGGGGCGGGCGAGCACGGGCATGGGGTAAATGGGCACGGGCTTAAACGGGCACGGGCTAAACATGCACATGTTATACAAATCGCTTAATAAAAGACCTAAAATGACGAAATAAATTCTTTAAACGTAATATCTTATTTATATTAAAAAACTTAAATATATTATATATATAAAAAAAATCTTTAAAACGATCGTAATGTTATACAAATGAGAAAAAAGGTGTGTCCGTTAGTGCCCATTTAAGTTTTCACTGGGCTATATTTGCCCATTTCAAAAAAAGGAATGGGCTAAATGTGCCCAAATCTTTTAAAAATTTGCCCATTTAGCCCATCTTTTTGCTTTTGGGCATATTTTACCACCTCTACTCAAGATATATTAAAAGACCTCGAAGTAATTTGTAGTGTGTGTAAATGAGAGAGAAGTGTGCGAAACATTTTCATTATTTGGAAAATGAGAGTACAAAATGGAAGTTGCAATGAAAGTTACAACTACAAACTGAAATAAGATCACTATAAATAGTGATGTGTTCAAGTTATGAACAAGTGTTATAAGGGTGAGAGAGGTCATTGGCATGGGACATCGGTATCGCTGTTTGGCATCGGCAAACGCTACCCCCATCACCCTTATCGTTTTTCAGCATCGGCTTTATATATCGGCATATGTATGCCGATGGATGTAACCGTTGGGCTTTTTTTGTGACCGTTTGTTTCTCATCTTTGACCCCTTTCTTGGGAAGTCGCTCGCGATTTGATGGGCTTTTCCGTCGATTAACATGGGGTTTTGATAAATGAAACAAAACAATTATTTCCCCCTTTTTTTTGGTGGTTTTTCGTCGCTTTTCAGAGATTTCCGGCGCCCTTTTTAGGGTTTTTCGCCTGAAAAAATGGGAGTTTTGAATACGGGGGAGGTAGAGCCGCCGGCGGTATCTTGAGTCCTTGCCGGAGTGGTTCACCGATGATCCACTAAATTTATTCCACTTGATGGTGGTGTCGATGTCCAACGGTGCCGATGATCCTCTATACTTGATTCCGGCTAAAAGTCTGGAGTCCTTTTTATGGTATGTATATGTGTATGTCTATGGTGGTGGTGGTGTTATTTGTTGCCAAATCCTTTTTCGGTATACATATTTGTGGCCGGAATCTTTTTTGTTATATATATATGTGGCCGGAATCTTTTCTGTTATATATATATGGCCGAAATCTTTTCTGGTATGTATATTTGTGGCCGGAATCTTTTCTGTTATGTATATTTGTGGCCGGAATCGTTTTTGGTATGTATATTTATGGACGGAATGTGTTTCGGTTCATATGTTTGTTGCCGGAATCTGTTTAAGTGTATGTATGTGTTGCCGGAATAATTTTTGACGCGAATGGCTATGATGAAAATATCCGAAAGGGACATAGAAGCTCCGGACCGTATCTTGGCGGGGCAAACACGACAGATGGCATTATCAACGTATGCAACGGTGTGTTTGCATCCATGGCGTGTTCCGCACCTTCGAATTGTCCCGACCCCCATTATTCTAAGCCTATGATCGTTTGTCGTATGTATATGTTGTATGTAGTTTGTGTAATTTTTAGTTTGATGCCAAAAATTGGCAACGACCCCCATTAGTTATGGTAGAATTGGCATGGAAATTGGCAAGTGACATGGCATCGTGTCATTGGTCCATTTCTATGCAATTTTTTTTTTCTATGCCAAAATTTGGCAACGACCCCCATTAGTTATAGTAGAATTGGCATGGAAATTGGCAAGTGACATGGCATTGTGTCATTGGTCCATTTCCATGCCAATTTTTTTCTATGCCAAAATTTGTCAACAACCCCCATCACCCTAACTTGACACTTTAGTTCCTTAAACTTAAATAGAACATGTTTACTTCTTATTCTAATAATCCCTCTTTAAGTAATCAATGTTTCGACCTAAAGTGTATTGTTTTTCCATAAATGTTAGTTAGTATGAGTGAAGCATGTTTGCAGATTTTCATAAATTACCGATAAGAAGTTTGATTTTTGGAAAATAAGGTTTAGTGCATCAGTAGGCTGTAGGCCTATAAGGCATATGAGGCTAAGGGCTTGTTTCTTTTTCTTTTATGGATTAAGTGGGTGAGCCTCTTTCTGTTAATAAGTCTTAATGGCGAGGAGCACCTTTTGCTTTCTCTCTTCATATAGACCATTTAACAAAAGAAAAACATATTATATGTGTGGCCCCACCACTATCTACCCATTAAGACGCATTAACAGAAAAAAGAAACACCCCCTAAACCATATATGGTGTATATGGTGTGCCTTTTATGGGCATTTTAATTTTCAACCGAGCTAATATTTTTATTTTTATTAGTTAAGATTATGAGTGTGCAGAAAATCGAAAAACCGAATCTAAACAGAAAAAAACTAATACATCAAAACCGAAAAACCAAAATCGATTGAAAAATCGATATTTCTGTTTTTGTATTTTGAAAAAACCGAAGTGTATGGTTTGGTTTGGTTTTAGCATAAAACCAAACCAAAAACCGAACCAACAAAATATATATAATCTTAAAACACTCTAATAAATATCGCTTTTGAAGATGTCATTTAGAACGATAAACAATTTCTTATAGAATTTTTGTGGTAATCGCTTTTTTTTTATTGTTATTATCATGTCAATTTATGAAACCTAAACAATTATCTTATAGTGTTTTTTTTTATTGTCATTAATGTGTGTTTCTTTATTATTGTAACTTGAAAATGTTAACTTATGATGTATCAAATATTCGATCTTGGAACCAAACATCGATAAACCAAACAGAAACCAAAAACCTGAAAAAGCAAACCAAAAAGAAACTAAAAATTGAAAAACCGAACCCAGATAAAATCGAAACCGAACTATTTTTAGAAAGCAAAAAATGAAATTTTTGGTTCGGTTTTGATTTTAACCTAAAGTCCAACCAAACTGAACCATGCTCCGTTAAAATAATAAAGATAATATTGGTTTGAGAGCATTTAAAAATAAAATTGAAACTATTATTTTGGAATTTTAAGCCTAAAGAATGGGAGGTGATTTGCACACTCTCATAAATGATTCTCACACTTAAATTTTGAGTATTTAAATATTTATATTTTACATTATTTTTAATTATGTTTATTATGAGAGTGGGCATATCCCTAAAAATACAAGCAATCCAAACACTCCAACAGTAGCTATTTACTCGCTTGACAGCAAACCCTCCATCAAAAGCTCCTAATTTCCCTCCAAATTTCTTTCTCAACGGTACTTTCTTCTTAATTTCCCTCATATATTTTCAGTCAAATTGCTTGTTTAGTTGTCATTTGTTAAGTTTAATTATTGCTACTTATGATATTCATTAGTTTTGATGTTACTATTTCATTTTGTTTTATTATGAGTACCAAATGGTATTTTTTTGGGGTTTATTTGTTTGAGAACATAATCATTAGTACAAAGATGAAATCTCGGTTATGGTAGTGAGAAAAAAAGTTTAAAGCTTAGTTTAGGGTGTGTTCGCTTTTCGGGCTTTTAGGGGGTGTTCGTTTCGGCTTATATAGCCAGCTTGTGACTTCTCCGTATTTGGGTTTGGGCTTATGCTTTATAAGCTCACTTATTGTGGCTTATTTTGTAACTTTTCGGCTTATGTAAGTTTAAAATGACATGATAAACTTATATAAGCCGAAAAGTTTCAAAATAGGCCACAAAAAGTGTGCTTATGAAACATAAGCCCAAAACCAAATAAGCCATAAGCCGGCTATATAAGCCGAAACAAACACCCACATAAGCTTTAATTGAAGCTCATTTTCCGCTTATGAGCTAATTTTCTGATTCTTTTTTTTCCCCCGAAACGGCCAAAATTTAGGTCATAATAAGCTGATAAGTCAACAAAAAGCCAAAGCAGGACAAATGGGTCTGAAATGAGCTAAACAAACACCCATTGTTATTCCATTGTAGTTGTATGTTTCATTATAGTTAGAGGCTTTTCCTTTCTATCTCAAGTCCAATCGTACACTTTTTTCAACTATAACATAAGTTTTGAGTCATTGAAATTTTTTGTTATGCTCAATCTGATTAATTATTGCTGTTAGGAAACATAATGAGCTGGATGTTGCATGATGTTTGACATTGCGTTTAAGAGCAAGTACTTTCATAGAATTGGCTCAGATAAACAAGTTTATCAAAACGGGCTACCATATATAGTTTTTGGATGTGCTTTGTTATTTATGGTTGAGATGTTGTAAAATTCAGGTGTTTTAGTTTTGTCAAATTCTGATTATTTCAAACTTTTACATGTAAAATGACAGAAAGATTTTAAATGATTGGGTAAAACCTTTTACTAATCAGATTATCAGTATCAGTTTCACAATGTGCTCGAACATTAGAAATTGATATTCTGCAATTTGAATGTGCAAATCACTGTAAAGTGCAAAAGCCAAGACCAACCACCCCTTAATTGTCTATTGCTGTTTGTGGAAACTGCAATTTTGTGCGTATTCTAATTGCTGTCTCATGCACTTGAATTTGTGTCCATAAAATCGCGTTAGTGTTTACTCTAGGCTTTGAACTCATGTTTCTAATATGAATATTTTAATTTTTAAAAACTACTTTACATTGTTTTGGAACTTGAGATGCAACTTCTTCGAATCTTTTGCAAGAATGAGTTTGATTTAATGCATCATGGTTGATATCAGATATATCCTGTAGGCAACTCATTATGAACAAATAAGGATACTCGTTATTGATTCAGTAAGTATTTGATGATGCAGGGAGAACCAGGGAAGATTATGATCGTGAGGACATGGGCCGTCGTAAAAATGATAAAGCCAGTCATCAAAGAGTAGATACGTCAAAAGAACACTACAAATTGCCCCTCGTGTGGATCAAATTAGAAACGACTGGTGCACATTTACATATTTTTATATTCTTATAGTAAATATATATTGTTATAGGTACGTGATGGAGGCTGAAAAACGGCTAAACAAGTAATTATAATGCATGTGCAGGCTTGAATGTTGAAGTAGACAAAATATTGGAAATTGCTTGCGTGATTACAGATGGGAAATTGAGGAAATCGATAGAGGTGATACTTTTAATCCGACACTTTGAATAAGTCTATTTCAGTAATCGATTATGCTTAATCTCTATCGGGCCAAATGACAAAATTATGAATCTATCTAAGAAGGAAATGGTTCAGGTGAGGTTGAAAGTCACCTAGACTGTACTTTTAAATCATAAAACCTTGAAAACCAGTTTGATCGAAAAATAGATTATTGTAGGAACAATATATTTTTATACTCATCATATTCATTCTAAATTTCTAATGGTATTTGCAAAAACAATGGACAAAAATTGTTTCTGGTTCCAAACAAAATTTTCTAGTTTTGACCCGCAGTCAATTGGCTCCTTTATAGGGTCCTGAGTTGGTCATTCATCAAACAAAAGATACTCGGGGTAAAATGGGAGAAAGGTGCGAAGATCATAGTGCAGCTAATGGTATGTAGCCGTTACCTTTTGCGTTAGTTTGTGCCCAAATTATTACCCCGTATTATATTGGGAGGATATATATGATTTGTCTGTACTTTCTTCTAGCTAGTGTGTTTCCATTAAAGAAACAAAAACTTCTTAAGTGTTCACATGTCAAAATTTTCTAATAGGGTTGATTGAGAAGGTGACACAAAGTACAATAAGGAAAAAGAAGCAGAAGAGCAGGTAGTTCAAATACCCAACACTTGTCATTGTTTTTAATCACAGAAAAGTAAAATGTATCAAGTATATTTTGTTTACATACACATAGCTACATGTTACATGTTCTTCACGAAAGTAATGTGACCGAGTACTTTACTGTCATATTCACGCACTATTTTGAATATGAATTTTATAGAAAGTATCATATTAGAGTGACGATATTGACCAATTTAGTCATGAATGGGTGATTTGGGTGTTTTGTATTTCAGATGGGTCAAAGTAAAAGAAAGACCCATTTCAACCCGACCCGTTTGACCCATTACCCAACTCTTCCCACCCGCCCATCTTGCCACCCCTAAATAATGTTATTTTACTACAAGGGATTGAATACCAATAATGAAAAATAAACCATTTCTATTAATATTAATCATCTATAGTTTTGTAAATTGCGCATGCTGACCTTTGGGACATCACATATGAATATTGTTGTGAATAGTTTGAGACGGATTGAACCTATTCTCCTTTCGGATTTTCAGTAATAGCTTTACTCAACATGCGATGTGTTGTATTGCTGTAGGTTATAGAATTTGTGAAGAGACATGTCAGCGCATATACTCCGTCGCTTGCAGGAAATTCAGTTTATGTTGATTTGATGTTCTTGAAGGTAAAAAGTTTTGGTCCTCAGTTGTATTTATGTATTGTAGCATGACCAGGAGCATGGTTGATTGGTGTTATGTATTTTCTTTATTGGATCAAACGGGGTTAACCTAAAAGGTTTAACTAAAAAGGAAATGGGTCAAATTGGTCAAACGAGTAGAAAGTAATCTAAGATATATTCAAATGCATAAAACGTCTATAATCCTTTCATTAGATTCAGCCCGATTACTGCTGTCAATATATATTTCTGTGATCATATTTAGCACATTAACTAATTATAAACTTTAAAAAAAATGGATCAAACAATATTTTGGTTGGCCGTTGGCCTGACCCAACATCTTTTGACCTGCATTGTAAATATTTGACCTATTACCTAACCTGTCCCACATGCCTATATTTTCACCTCTGGGCACAAGGACGAGTTTGAGCTAAAAAGTAGACGCTCGTTATGAAACAAATCAGTGAAAAATGGGCACTTTCAAGGGAGGAGCATTGTAAATTCTGTCATTCAGATTGTTTTGTTGCAACTTTTATATATAAACCATGATTCTTTCTGTTGCAGAAGTATATGCCTGATCTGGCTAGTCTTTTCTCGCATGTTCTCGTTGACGTCAGCAGTGTCAAAGCTTTATGTCAACGTTGGTTCCCAGAAGGTGGGTAGAGCAGGTTGATTACATGTTAGTTCTAACAATTATAAGCTGAACCGGTTTTCTTTCCATATTAGTTAGTTTTTGTAAATTTTGGACATTAAACTTGTCAGTAAAATAACACAAATTGATCGGTTTGAATAAATGGGTTAATAATATGGCATCCTCTACTCAGACTTGTTAAATTTGCTGTATCCTTGTTTCTAATTACCTATCACTTGTAGATAAGATGGCTCCTCTAAAGGAGAAGAAGTATCGAGCCATAGATGACATCAAAGAAAGCATCACTGAGCTCAAATACTACAAAGAACATGTATTCAAATCAGCAAAGTCTAAGAGGTAACCTTGGATATAGAGGCCATGGATGAACACTGATCATTTGTCTAAGGCTTCATCAGCTGCTAGACATGGTGCTTGTTTAATGGCGCGTGTAATCTTCTATGGACTCCGCTGTTCAATGCACAATCATTCAGCTGGCAAAAAGTGTTTATTGTGACATGTGATTTTCGTTACTTTTAGAATTAAAAAAAAAAAAAAAAAAGATGGTGGCCTCAGCAAATGTTTTCAGTATATGAGCAGTAAGCTATGACTTTAGCGTTGTTCTGACATGCATGTACAAATCGTCTATCTTAAACCAAGAATCTTTATATAATAAAAGAATTACATCATTTCGGAAATTTTTGTAAAAGTTTCTTCTCACTGAAAAAAATTAGACCAATAGGATAGGTCAATTTTGCCACGTAAGAAAAATCGTCGACGTGATTGGTCAATTAAAAGTCAAAATTGAATTCAATTTGGTAACGTTTAAAAAAACGTTTTACAAAACTTCTTATTAAAAAAAACAAACAAACACATGGGTTAGATAGCTATTGTTTAATTTACAAGGGTACAATTGTAAATTTTTAGAATAAGAAAGGGAACCATGGATCATAGCTATTGATTCATACATAACTTTAACATTAACATGGACACTTAATCAAAACCCTCTGGAATCATGAAGATCAAGAACCCTATCACCTTAACCTTTACACGAACAAATAACAAATTTGAACCACCCATAGTGTTCGAAACAGTGTAACCGAAAACCAACTATATCAAAACCCTAAATCAAAATCGACTGAACAAATTCAATCAATCCAGTCAAAAGTCAATATAAAAGTCAGGTAAGGGTTTTCATATCTATACTACTTTATAATGCATTTAGGCCTTCTAAAATTAGAAGGCTTAAAAATTCGACCTTTTACTTGGTTATTATGGAAAGATATATGATAACGCATGAAATTAAAATAAGGAGCTACAATCATGAGATAGCGTGTGTCACTTAACAAACTTCAAACCTAACTTCTAACAAACCCAGTTCTAACTCCTAACCACCAAAAATTAAGATAAGGAGCTTAATTATAAAACGACACGCCACTACTCAACTAAAAATTCATCTTTATTTTTAAATTAAAATATCTTTTATCTACTTATTTATATTATAATCTAATTTCACCATATTTTCTAAAATTTTACGCCTTTAATTCAACATCCATTTTAATATATTTTTATGAATTTTAGTTTTATATTTTTAGTGGGTTTATTTTATTTTAATTCAAATTTTACAACTTTAACATTTATTTCATTTATTTCAACCATATTATAATTATCTAAGACTGCACACGCATCACATGCATGGTCTTCTAAGATTTATTAATTTGGGTATGTTTTTTTATTCCTCTTATGATTAAAGTTTGTGTTTTTATATTAAATTTTGAAAATTGAGTAGGAGTGGGGATTTGACAAATATTCGAATTAGGAATCACATAGATATTGATCTGTTTTTTTGAAAAATTCATGGTAAGATGTGTAAAACTGCCTTTTAGCTCACTATAGGAATGTTAAAGTAGCCCCAAAAGTGATTTTAGACGTTGGATTCTTAGATGACTGAGGTCATGTGGTTGTTCCTTCTATACCCTGATTCTTAGATGAGTTATTGTTTCACTTTAAGATTTTGTCATGTGCGAGTCCAAGTTTGAAAGAACGTTTTGTTAGTATATTAGAATAAGCTGTTTGTGCATCATATTAGTGATCTAAAGAAAGGTCATTTTTCTATGCTTATCTTTCAGGCCCAATATATGAAACCATTTTTATTCATAAAGTCATTACATTCAGGGGTGTTTGGATGGCCTTTTAAAAAGAATATATGATGATTGAATATAAAAATGTTTTGATTGAGTAAGAGTGTAAAACTTATTGGGTGTTTCAAATGACATGTTTGAACCTGGTGTTTGCTATCAAAAACTAAACTGGGGAAACTAAACTGGGGTTGTTCGGTTGCTGTATGTTGTTAAAAATGGTGCTATTAACTATTTCGGGTTTTTTTTTTTTTTTTTTTTTTTTTTGTAAAACTAAACTGGGGTTGTTTGGTTGTTGGATGTTGTTAAGCTTCGAGGACAGGTTCCACACTTCGCTCATTTATCAAACATAATGTTAACATCTCTTTCTTTGCATATGATACAAGGTTGAAGAATCCATGGAACACTGATATAGCTACTATTCTGGGCATAATCACACAGATCAGGTATTGCAAATTACTTAACTAGAATGTGAAAGGTGAATGTGTATGCAGGTTTACTGAGATGAATTGGTTTGAAAGAAGGTTTTGTTAGTATATTAGAAGAAGTTGTGGATACAATTATTTGTGTAAGATTTACTTTCGTTTACCAGGTCCAACAAGTTTTATTAGATTATCACATCAAGTAGTTGTTTTGCTTTTAGAAATGTTGTGTAAAATGGAGTAAAGAAATTTGTTGACCTCAATATTTGCTAATGCTATGATCTACAAAAGACGTATGAACAGTTAGCAACCATGAACTTTGGAATTTGAGAATAACTAGGATTATTGCATCAGTAGTCTTATTTGTTTACAGAACTTTTTGATGGCAGTCATTGAAAACCTGCATGGAATAGTTGTGAAGAAATATGTTTTAGAACATGTAGATTTGATGTCATAGATGTGTTTCTCTATGATTTTATGGCTTTTTGTTAATGATGGTGTCGTGTGCTGTAAGTGGACTACAATGGATGGTATCATTGATTCAAGTTCAGTATGTAAAATATAAAGTATTTGAGTGACAATCAGTTAAAGAGGATGATCCAGGTGGGATCATTACGAAGAGTATATTGATGTAATTTTTTGGCATTTGCTATATGAAGAACAATTTTTTAATACCAACAACTAACTGACTTTTAAAAAATGTCAAACTAAGTAATTGCTGAAGTTTGTTTTAGTTTTAGAGTAGAGTGATACAGTCTATCTTATTTTTAATATCTTTAGTAGTTTTTTCCTTGGGATTAAAACAAATTTGATAAAAAAAAAAGATAATTTGTATTTCACATCGACAATCGGGTCACTGCACAAGGATTCGCCATGGTTACTTTGCTCAGTTGTTAAATGACCCATATATTCTGCAACAGGGACTTAAAGTCTTATGGAACTTGGCATCACCGGAAATGGATAGTAAGCAAAGGGAATACTTCAACGGAGCGCGAAATAGGACTTTCAAATAAATTCCAACAGCTAGACACCTGTAATTTTCATGCATGGAATTTCCGGAGGTAATGACATGTATTTGATGGTATATATTTAATTGGCGGATTATACAATCTAAATGGACCTAATTTGTTATGCACATTTCAGATACATAGCAGATTTCGGACAACTGCTGATTTATATGTATGATTGTGGGATGTTTTCCAGGCTTTAGGGGAGTACACTAAGACTATAAATGACTTTACTGTGTTTCCTGCGGAAGATAAGGAGGGTCAATCTGGACAGTATTGGTATCATGAAGATACGCAGTCCTACTTTGATGATTTGGAACAGTATAAGATGATCAAGACGATGTGTAGGCTTTCGTGTAGTGTATGTGAGAAGATGGACGAGAATGCGGGTAATGCTTCAAAGAGCAAAGCTAGGTTTCGTGATATTAACCAGCTTAAGGGTCATTTGTTTCACCAGCATAAGGTTTTTATGTGTGCCTTGAAGGAAGGAAGGTAGATTTCTGATTTTGTCTTGGTTTTATTTGCTTTGTTTTTAGTTATTTTATATATTTGTATCACATTGGTATTTCGTATCTGCATGCTCTTATATTGGTATATAGGAAAAAAGTCAAGGCTATGAGCCAATCATGATTAGGAAAGATAGATAAAAGTGGGACGTATATTTTATCATCTCTGCAGATTTGAATTATAAGAAACTAGGCATTTTTTATGAGTATGTTATCACTTTAGCTGTGCACGAATAATGATCTAAAGTTCTGGTGCTAAAGTATCAGTATCCTAACAATCGATCACAGGGCCAGCTAAAGTCTAGCAACAAAAGGGATTTAGGGGGACCTCAAAGTTAACTTCTTGAGAAAGTTGCATCACACTTGGAACAGGGTAATGCAGAGGCCCAATCTATACCTATTGATGTTCAAGGGCTCACAAAGGTAAAGCCTAAAGCGGAACCACTACTTTCCATGTCTTTTATTTCATTATTATCCGTTTTCAAGACATCTGGAATTGTTAATTGACACCTTTTGGTATATACTAGCATCCGCTAATTCCATTCACTGTAACGCAAAGTCTAAAAATTTGATATCACCTCCTTTATTTTAAACATAAGGAGGGGTTAATAACTATGGATACATGAGATTGAATGACTTGGTAATAGAAAATTGACAATGTGCAAAATTAATGTAGGATTCTTACACCAATTAGCATGACCCCATATGCTCCAACAGATGTCATGGCTAGCTTTTAAGTAGCAGCAAATGCCAGTATGCACCATGTAGTCGGCAACAAAAATTTATGAAACGCATCATTTTTTGTCAGAATTAAATCCTTAAGTGCCACAATCAACCTAAGGGTTTAATATTTCATGTCCTAGATGCTTGTGCCTCAAAATTAACATTAGTTTAGTCACAAAACTCAAGCTCAGTTTTGTGAGAGTATGAAGGTATATCTCATGCAAAAATTTCCACTAATGCAATTGTTCTAATGATCAATGTACACTTAATCATATAGCTACTAAGCCATATATAAATTACAATATGAGATTAGCTAATATTTTGGCCGTTTAAGTAGTATTGTACCGACTAACAAATAGTATTGTATGCACATGTTGAACGTAAATTCGAGATTGTTTGAGTTTTTTTAAGTATAATACTTGGGTAACTACACTTTATTTTACAATCTCAACATGCCACAACTGAATTCTACCAACCTGAAAAACAACAGGTAAAATGGCTAATTGTTTATGGAAGACAGATTCTTGCTTGCAGAAATTTGATCACTCCATTATTATAAAGGTGAAACTGTCTACTGCAACCAGTTGTCATATTCTGATATGAATTGTAAATTAGTTAGATTCATTCATTGAAGCGGCTGTATTGACATGAGTTATTATTATGCTATAGATTTGTATCCGTTGCGAGACACAAATTGATTTAGGGGACACAAGTCATAATATGTCTTCATCTCAAGATCCATTTTATATTGTTAAAGAAGAGATTCAAGAGTATAAGTCTCTTTTCTGTCTACATCATTTGCTATTTACTTATTGCAAGAACCTCCTAAGTTTAGTTATTGTTCATTAGATTGATAAGTTGCAGTCCACCTTTTATCAATGGGAACACATCCCTGTTGCCAGCGCTGAACAATCCCGTCTTACAAAGGAACTCCTTTCCAATTGCGACAACATTGATTGGCAGGTATGCTTTTCACTTACTACTACAATCTAAGCATTTGTTGCTTCCGTTCTGAAAATCAATTTTCCTGATAGGAAAGGTGGATGAGCTCGAGAAGGCTATTTCCATAGCTGCTAGAGACCCTTCTTTGTATGGCATCAACCAACTCAAACTTGAAAAACGCAGAAAATGGATAAGTACTGCCCTACTAAGCTTCAGGTATGTCGGGTACGGGTATTGAGGGTCGTGTTGTGTGGGTTATGGGGGTATTGAAGCAAAAATGAAAGTAGTATGTATCATGAGTTATGATTCTTTCTGATATGCAACCTTTTATCAAATTAAGCACACATGCATGCATTTAGCTGTAGAGAAGTAATTACCTTATAATGTCATAAAACATAAGCCAGGCAGACCCAGTTAATAGCAAGACGGAAACTTGACGGTAGCAAACTTTAACAATAAAAAAGTTGGACATGGCCTTAAAATGAAAAGTTGACAAGGCCTTAAAATGAAATGTTGACAATCACTGGTTTACTAGCAACACGTTCAAAATGACGGTAAGTAAGGAAAATGAAATAATTCTGGACTACACTATATAAAAGAAATTTAAAAAATTACAAAAAACTTAATCAGGTTAATTCGAAACCCGAATAAGCCTTAAAGCTATATCTGTAACCCGACTTTTGTGCCATAATGAAAATTCATTTTTGCAAGCAAATTAGTTTGACTTTTTTTAGCAGTATGAAGATTCATTTGCGGTCTTGGGGGCGGTAACCTTTTGTAATTTCCAGTTGCTCCAAACTTCATGCTCTCAGATTCATTTGCGTTGCATTCTCTTTATCTCAATAGTGCAGATTAATAAAACAAAAACGTTGTTGTTTCTCTTGCCTGCGTCCACCTTATCTTTTACGCTATGAGAATTTTATATTATTTATTTTACTATTTTTTTAAATTTTCCCTGTAGGAACTGAAGCAACTAGGCTACGAGGTTTGATCTAATATGATCCTCAATGTTTCTAAAACCACATGTAGTTTCATTGAGTTATTCCAAAAAAGGGTTTTGATTGAGTTCTTGGCACATCTGTCCTTAGGTACTTGGTTCAGCATCTCTCAACGTCATGTTTATTATATTGTTAAAATACTAAACTATCTGTTAAATAAAATGATGATCATCATGATATGTGACTCTTAACTTTGTTTTATGCATTACAAATACAGTTTTTATACTTTCGACCCATTTGACCTTTTTTCCTTATAGCTATTTAATATTTTTACTCTAATTAACTTAATCATGAGTAAGTGGGTCAACATATGACATATGATATTGGTATTGCAGATAATTAATACTGGAGTACTTGAAACCCCTTCAGTACTATTTGAAGTTTGCGTCCAATTTCCCTGTAGATGAAGAAGTAGTTTCCAACGTAATACACATGTTAAATTTGGTCTCAAGGTAAATAGCAATGTTATAATGGATGTCTTTTGTAGTTTTTGACATGAAAATATAACGTGTATGCGGTACTTGAGAATCTTATTCATTTTACTCATGGTAAACCTTATTAGCAAACATTACTTTTGAGGTCTATCTGTATTCTTTGATACATGTTAAAGACGGGCAACTTTTGGAACGACTAGGATTGGGATGACCCACAAGCATTTTTGTCCATTTTATAAATAGATCATACCTTTTACATATTTGAATTTTAAAGTCAAAATGCGAATGTTTTAGTAAAAGAACTTAGGGCTAGCAGGGAATTTCAACCCATTTGGCTCATTTATTTGATATATATTCCTAATGTCTATCTTTCTTTCGACCCATTGAGACTAATCAAACCATTCGTAAGTACACGTTCAAACTTGCCACTTTTAGTGACTTCACATATTCAAAATATATAGTTATATACAGATATTCTTATGAACTTAAATTGCACATATGATTGAAGAGTCTAACAAAAAGAAATTTGTTTAAACATTTGTAGAACTTGGAAAAATTCTTTGCAATAATGGTCTTCAAAATGGCATAAAACCTGATTTATACATATTGTTTGCCTGTTGAGGTAATGGACTTCTATTAAATGTTTTAATGGATTCTGTAATTGGCGTTAGAACGGTGTTTGGGAGTTGTTGATATCAATGCTTATATGCTTATCTTTTGAGAATATAAGTAGTTTCATAAGTAGTTTTGGTTTCTGTAATAAGTGCTTAAATGAGTAGGTAACACAGAAAAGCATAGTAAAGTATGCAATCCCAAACACCCCCTTGATATACAAAGTTTCACTTGGACATTTTTGTTCAATGATATGACAGTTCATGTTATGTGTATCGGCGATGTTTGGATGTGTGTATAAAGTTGAGTAATGCAACTTCGAGTGTTAATAATCATGTCATAAGAGAATGATTATGGAGATGAACGTTAAATAATCCATATAACAATAGTTTTATATTATATGAATTTGATGATTCAAGTGTAAACTCTCATACTTAAAAATGCTTGCTTCAAACACCCCTTAAAAGTTGCTTGAACCCGTAGTAAACTATTATCATATTTTGAATCATCAAAAATATGTTTAAGTGCAAACTATTCTTAGTTTATATCCACTGATTACTTGATTTGACTTATCTGAATTTGGGTACACAGGTTCGGAATGCACATCCAAACAACCTCTCTCAAACTTCAAATGTTCTAAACTAAGAATGTTAGTTATTCTTTGCGAATGTAATTAACGCTTAGTCGTGTTTGTGTGTACGGTGATGATTTCAGTAAGTCTTGAGTTCGTGATATACAAGTTGTAGGAGATGGGACATGTAACAGAAACTTCTATGTGCTCATAGAAGGATGGTTGGTTGGAGTTGGTGTCATGATTACGAGGATGGTTGGCTGGATGAGCGGCAGATCTGGCGGTGCCCTTCTGGTGGGTACCTAATATCAAAAGCAAGGAAGGTTAGAATCTCAAAACTTGAAATGTTAAATGAAATTTACCAAATATATTAATAGCCTATTTGACACAGTTTTAACCATGAATAGGATTTAGATCCTGAATATCTGAATGTTATATTGAGCAAGCATTATGTTTTGAAAGTACAAGTTTCCGGATTCAATTTGGAGAACGACTACCACATATACACAGCTAACAAGTTGCTAACAAGATAACTGATGATGAAGATGTAATCAAGTATGTCATTGCAAAAGCACAATTAATAAGGTATGCATAATACATATATAAATTACAATAATTTTTTCTTAAATTGATTTCACCGTTTATCATTAAAATCCCAATATCTAACAGTAGACGCATGTTATCTGTAAAGATGAAAACACTCATTTAGAAGTTGGAAATATCTATCAAGAAAGTAACCTATTGGTGACGATGAAAGCCCTTCAAAAGGGGGTGTTAAACTTGCGCGAGTGCAACTCTCTACGTGGAGAGATGCACGCTAGAAGATACATTATTCCTTCAATAGTCCTAGGATACCTTTATTACAAGAATCACAATTGTAATATTAATGATCTATTTTTGAGCCAGTTCTGATGTATTTGTCGCACATTTGGATTACAATGCTTACTATTTATGTGAATCTAGGGGTCTTAGCAATTGACTAGACACCAGCCCACCACTTGCGCATAAATCCCATCGACTCCTCCTAACTTACTTAAAGATACCATCACAAATCTTCAAGGATAAACTGCCTTATTACACGTAATTATGTGACATTGGACTTGATGATACGTGAAAGATCATACATGTCGTCTCAAAAGAAGAAAAACCCTCCTCCACGACTAATGAAACAATAGCCAGCATAATTTCCAATTAGTCCTTCATTGTGCAGGTATGAAACAATTCTTATTTAACCCATCCTAAGACCAAGAAATCCATCAAGTGATTTATACACATGGACCACGGATCTGATCATATCCACACTAGCCAACAGCACATTAAAACAAACAAAAAAAAAAATTCATTAACAATTGCAAAATTAATTTCATTAACAATTGCAAAATTAATACTTTAATTAAAATTTTATGTATAAGCCCCGTGCGTGCACGGGTATTATAACTAGTAACAAATAAACAAACTAAACAAAATCACCATTTTTTTTTTTATTTTTTTTAATGTGCATTCAAACACCATTTAAAATACATTTCTGGTGAAAATTAATTGCTCATTATCTTTAAAAAAATTTAAGGGTTTGTCAAGTATCATGTAATTAAAATTTTTAACAAACAATGTTTTTGAATAATACTTTTTTGTGACAGTAACTTTATATAAAAATGTACTTAACACATTTAAAATTGAAAAATGTACTTACCATTAAGAGAGTTAGTTTTTAAGTTTACTTAATATGTGTTAAATGCATTTTTCAATTTAAAAAGAAAATCAAAATTTTGTTTAAATAATGTTTAATTAGTGTCCTGTAGGGCCGTCTTATAAATTCCGGTGGTGATGTGTCATCACCACAAAGAAGCCTTTAAACAAATCCACACACACAAAATACACATGTTTTAGTAGTGCATGAACTAGGCTGCCTCCAATAGAGTCGATCGAGTGGTTGTGGCGATCGATTCACACTCGATCGTCTTGTTGTGGATTATGTCGATCGTCCAAAGTGAAACCCAAATTGGTCGTGTATGCGATCGAATAAAACTTGGACAATTTGTGGTTCAATATGCAAAAAGTGAGTGTGAAACATAGGGCTGAGCACAACCGCCCGCCACCCGACAGCGCCCGCCAGCGCCCGCCAGGTACCGATCAACACTCGGGTCGGGACGCGGTTTGCTTTTTCCGGCTATTCGGGATCGGGATCGGGTCGGGAATTGGGATTACCCGACAAAACACAACGTCGGCCACTGTACCGACCGCCACCCGACACCGCCCGACACCGACCGATCTACACTCGGGTCGGGACGCGGTTTGATTTTTCCGGCAAGTTGGTATCGGGATGAATCGGGCTCGAGACGGGACGGGGCGGTTTGATCCCGATGCTCAGCCTTAGTGAAACACACATTTAATTATTCCAAACGTTGTTTTTTTTTAATGAAACTTTGGTTGTGTAAAAAAAATGGCAGATGATAGATATATTGGAGATGATGATCAAAGTTGGGAAGGATACTTATATATAGAAATCTTTCACTTCAGCCCCTGAAGTTCTTGCAACCTATCAAACACAACCAAACATTCAAAGTTTTACTCCATGTGTTAAAAATGTTTAAAAAAATGTTTTAGAAAAAATGAAATTAAAAAAAAATGTGTTAAAATTTAATTATTAATTATTAATGAAGGTCGTTGGAGAGAGAAAGCTTACGTGGCAGGGAAAATGAGGGGGATTGAATCCCCTTACTGAACCAACCTTAAACTCAAGCCTTATCTATACTACTTGTAAGGTCACTAGTTTTACAACACAAGCTTAATAGAAAGAGATAAAGCGATTGAACAATAAACCAAACACACACACACGATATGCTTATGACCTAAGTTATGCGTAGGATGTGAGTGAAAGGAATAATTGAACAACCAACCCTCAGTGAGGTTATACAAGACTATTTATAGGCGAGGAGCTGGGCAACAATCCCACTCCTTCCCTTTCCTTATTGGACATGGGCCTGCTTATGGGCCTTCTACATAAGCTAGACCTTAAACAAACATAAAGGCCATAATAAGCTACCTATTACATATAAGTAACTAACACTTGAATTAAGGTTTAGGAGTGATTCCAACAATCTCCCCAAGTGTTGGTGATGAAAACGTGAAGGCGTTGATGTAATAGTAGCTTTGACGCCTTCGACATTCTTCTTTCTTGTGAGAAGAATTGCCTTGATTCGAACAATCTCCCGGTGTAGAGATAGTTTTCTTTGAACAGTTATGCTTTGACGTCATCTTTAACTTTGTTCTTTGATCAATGTTCTTTGTGATGAAAGTGATAATATGTTGTTGTCTCGCATCAAGTCCGCATCAGTTCCGCTTTTTGCTATGTTGTTCCACGCCATTCTTCAACATGCTCATACGCTCTTTGACGTTGGAATTCATTCTCGATGAAGTTCTTTAAGTCTTTTAACTTTGTAGATTCTTTGATTTGACGAAGAATCATTCGATTGTTGTGTTGCTTTTGGATAGAACTTCCATTAGTGATGATGTTGGCGTGAGCATGAGAAGAATCGCACGATCATCCCGCTCCGGAGCTTCCATAAGAAAAAACATGAAAACGGTTAGTAATAAGCGGATTCTCGCACTTACAAGTTTGAACTTGAGAGTGTTAACAAGATAGTGTGAAAACACAACTCTAATTTTACAAAGGCCGTTCTCGAACCGGAGTCCCACAAGTGAGATAACGCGATGTACCAAAGTACACCTACATTTCGGATGAGTCGCCGAGGTACACCAAGCATCACCACGACTGTAGACCGCTTGAGACACACTAAGCGTAATCCACGGGAGTTACCGGTGACCACCGTGTGGTCGTTTGATGTTGACCGGCAGAGTTTCCATTCAATCACCGAGGATCACGCTTGTGAACCTCTCATAAATTTTCTCGATGTATTGCTAAGATCCGTGAAGGACTCGATAACGTACCACCGATGTTCTTGTTGTTGAACATCGAGTGATGAAATGTCAAGTGTACCCAAGAGATCTTTTGATGAATCTTGTGGCTCTAGACTCAATAGTGCGTTTTGGTTTTCCGAGCGGAGACTAGGAGAGGTCTCCTTCAATACCAACGATCTCTAAGAGAAAGCCAATAGTTTACGTAGGTTCCCGTGAGAATGAAACAAGCTTAGTGAGAGAAACTTGAGTGGCTAAGAGGTTTAGTGCATGCGCCACCGGGTTCATGACGACTTTTAATCTTCAATACCGGCCACTAAGTGACAACCAAGAAGATATGAATTGAACCCGTGTCCGCCTAAGTTGAATAATTTGGAGGGCTATTTCTTTTCACCCTTTTCTTTGCATTTCTTTTAATTCTTCAACTCCTTCTTTCTCCGATTCTCATTTTCTCCTTTTTATAATCATACCTAAGGACTTCTAAGTACTAACTATTTGTGATGTCCTTGGGTAGATCCTCCGGCTCAAGCGGATCATAGAGACGGTTATTCCTAACCTTAGTCACCTTATAACTCCATTGCCATAAAACCATTTTTCATGAAAACCTCTCAAAGTGTTTGTGAATGAAAACATGTTTGAACACTTCAAGAGTTTTAGATTTTCGAAATACTCCCCTCCACATGTGCTTAAGAGTTTTACAAATCACGCACAGTGAGAAAAGACCGCGACTTTATGAATTGATCAACTCAAGATAGACAATCCCATGAGACACGGTTCGTTGCATAGTTAAAGAGTTACATTGATGCTTTTAGGTGACAACTAGCTCTAATAACTACCTTGAAGGTGTAGACAATCCTCGAAAGGTTGTCATACCCGTCGAGTTCATGTCTACCAAGAGTTTCTCGAATGGTACTTTCTACTTGGACAAGTCCTTTGCGAGACACGCTTACATTACTAGCGAACTAGTTTGAAATTATTACCCGTCCCGACAAGTCTTTTCGAGTTACTAACAGTTTAGTACCGTCAATTGTTGGTTAAGTCTATTACACAAAGATTCATTTGCATTTACACAACATATTTCTTATCACATAATTTTCTTCCCTCAAAATGGCATATAAAATGTTATTTTGAAAAGTTGAGAATAAATATGACCATTTCGAGTGTTGGGAAGATGACCACTATGAACAATTTGTGAACAAAGTTTTAACTCAGTACTCCCCTCAACAAGTGATATAAACGGTTGAGGTTTTGAAAATCATACGGAAGTACTTGTCCTTTTGAGCAAAACCTTGAAAATGAAAGGTTTGATAGGTTTTACTCAAAAGTAAGAAGCTTTCGCTCCTTTTATAAGGATTGTGGCAATCAAGCGCACTACGTGGTCCTTTCTTGACAATTACGGGTTGTACATCATTATGTGTGCACAAGCCATAGACATATATAATCACACATCCAAATTTATAATGAAAGAAGCGCTTCAAGGGTACCGTGAAGTCCAATGATGTTGCCGGAGTGCGAGCAGGCGTTGATAGCCGCGATGTTAATCACGGTCGACCACCAACAAAGCTTTCCAATGTTACGAATCGATCACTTGGTACAACCTTTCATCAATCATTTTGATGATCCTCCTCACATCCCTTCGATCCCGAGAATTCCATCGCTTAGGAGACCCAATATTTTGACGATATCCTTCAACCTATAAGCCAATCCGTCCCTAACCATCTTCAAAGTGTGATCCCCAAACTTGTGAAGATCACTACACGCCATTAAGCAATTTCATTGAAGTTCACCGCGTAAACAACGCCGAATGGTTTGTGATGAGTGTATATTGTGAGAGCTGGTTGATGTCGGAAGATCAAGTCGAGGTGGAGTGAAGTTGACACGGTCCGATATGATTCAATCATGAAATGGAGATCTTCTACACGTTCTTTGATGACTATCGTCCGATGAAGATGAGCAATGACTTGATGAATTCACGTTGTACTTCGGTTGAAAATTGTCTCACGCGACCACATGCTTTGGCAAGGTACATGTCTTCAATGTCGTTGATAGACAAATTCTCAAAGTCGACTTCGAGAATGCATAATCCCGCTCATCTTGCCTTTTGACCACAATCTTTTGAGAAAGTGTAGTCCCATTTGGTCGAAAGATCAACGTGTTTGATGGCAACGATATCCTTAGTCTTGAACATCGCATGTTGAGACTTCGAACACAGCGCACAGAGTAGATTCTTCTGCGTTCGCCAATGATGAATCCAGACATTGCATCTCGGTCGTATGCTTCCACTTTGTTGGAGAACAAGTGATTAGCTCTTTCCTCGATAGCTATGCGCTTTGAGTATATGGTCATGCTGGAATGGAAGTGTTAAAGATGTAGCGTATTTCCTTGAGCCATCGCCACCGTAAAGAAATTCCAAGTCTTTGTTGAAGAAATATCTGAATGGAATCCTAGGTTCATCCGGTCACAATTGTTGGTAGAGGTTTAGACCCGATCGGTGTAATATGGAGGGTTATCCCATTTGGTGAAGTCGATGTTTGCTTCGGGTTGAGCGAATCCATGTTGTTAGACATAGCTCGAGCAATGTTTTCAAGGTGATATTCGACCGATGGCACTTTCCGAGCTATCTTTAGCGGCTTGAAAAGCTTCATTCTTAATTCGCCTCAACTCGATTTCGTCATCTTCTTTACTCGGAATTTTATTGCGTATCTTAGCGTGCTCCAATGTATTACCGCTCACGGATCTTGACCTTCACGGGGTAGGGAGTTGAGTTAACAAGTGTGAGAACCATTCAAATTCCTCTGTTTTATCGTCATCTAGCCATGAAACGACGCCAACCATGGGCGCCTTCTTCTTTGTTTAGACCTAGATGAGGATTCGTTTCGAACTTGTTTGGGAGAGGTGGGTTGTTGTAGGGCTCACGGACTTCCTCATCGTCACCACCCGTATACTCAAAGTGATCACCGGTTTTCGAGTCTCGGCGGTAACTCGTAATCCCGAGGTTTTCAAGAAGACCGCGGAGGAGACCTTTGTTGTCTTTGAGTCCGTTTGGGTGGAGGTTGCATAGAAGATGATTCACGAGACTTCTTCGAGCGCTTATGCTCGTCATTCTTATCCCGATCCTTATCTTCATCGTCGCGTGGACGCTTTGGCCTTCAGCCTTCTTCTCGGTATGTCGCTTTTGAGTTGATATTCCAAAGAATGCTTCAAGCAATTTACCTTCGTGAGAGGCAAGTGTTGCGATCGTTTGACAGTTGAGCTACCACCGGTCAACTAACTCGAGATCCGAGAATATTATGGGATCAACTGGATTGATGTTCACGCATCGGTGTTGATTTCATAGTTTGCTTGGCGGTGAAGTAGATTCGGATAGAGTTATTTGGTGAACAACTCCTTTGTAACTTTCAGAACAATGTCAAGGAGGTAATTGTGAGTGTAACCTTTGATCATTTCGTCCATTTTCCCTTGAAGATCATCTTTCATGAGCTTCGGACATACTTCCTTTCAACTTGCATCTTGTCGATATCATCATGAATATATCAGATCGATCAAAGATAGAAATTCATCTTCCGTAGAGCATGTCTTTCTTTCGACTTGTTTGACAAGATTCCCAATTCTTTTATGAGCATGAGAAATCCAAGATCGAGTTGGCTTCTTCACCGATTTGGATGTTGATTTGGTTGATCTTTTAGATGGTGGTGGTGAAGAGTGAGATGATGAATCGATGATGAGGAGACATGAGGAGGCTCAGGTCATTTGGAGGTCTTGTATATCCTCCTTGGAACGAATTGACCGTTGAGAAGATAATCATCATAATTCTCTTCGTTATCTTGTCCGGTTAGCTTTTCTTCCGTCTCGAGCCTAGGCTTCTTCATCGCCTTTTCTTTCTCGCCTTATCCTTTTCGGTTCCTCAATGTTATAATCGGTAGACTCCTCCACAAGCTTTTGTTGTTGCACAAGAGTGGTGGCACCCGTTCCCCTTATCGGGTCGATTAACCGCATCAGATCGGTGAAGAGTGGACACCACCACCGACCCTCCGGGCCACGATTTGATCTTGTTCAAATTCTTTAGCCTTTTGAAGGTGTCTAACAATTTTAAACTTCTTCTGTAGGATTTATCCATTGCTCTTCATCACTTTCGAGCTTTCTTCATATGGCACAAGTACGAGAGTCTTCCTTTTCCTAGGTCAATCAAGGACTAGGAGGTTTTGCTCTTGAAGGAGGTGGTTCGGTTCTTGATTCGAGTAGTGGACCTCTTCATCGATTGTGTATCTTGAGCTTTCGTCCAAGAGCTTTCTTGGTGGTTCGTGTGTAGGAATAGGAATGGCTTCACGAGAGGAACTTTCTTCTTTGGAGTAGGTTTCCTCTTTGGGACCTTCCTTTGACTCACCGTGCTTCTCGCACTTCCAAAGACTTCTCTTCCGGTTCTCCGAGTAGGTGTTCCGAAGACTTTTCATCGAGATGACCAACTTTGCCTTCTCTTATCGCTACCCGATACCTTTTATGTACGTTTCAAGCTTCTTGATTTCGTTAGTCGAGAGGTGATCGTGTAACACAAGACACCACTGTTTCTTTGTTGACGATTCCTTGATTCTCGGCAGATAGGATAGGCTCATCAACATGTCGTGATTGTCGGGGTCATTGAGCCTCTTGGGAATATCGGGATGAAGTCCAAGTGCTCTGGATCAACAGTTTGTGTATCCGACATAGGAATCTTTGAGCCAAGCTTTTTAAGAAACGCCATCATGTCATCCCATATCGAGCTTCAATTTCGATGTCCTTCTTGTTGATTAATGACCGAAGATTTGCGCCCATGAGCTTGGGATGCTCATAGCCACCGCCACGACCGAGACCGATTTGGTGATGATGATGTAGAGGGTTCTCCACGGTTGAGGAATGTTCTTAAGCTCCATGAGAGTGCTTAGTGATAATTCACGAAGCTTCATCATAGCCAATATCAATCGAAATTGAAGAACTGCCTCCTCAAGGGTGTGGCATAGAAGTCGGTTGGCACAATTTACGGAATGAGAAGAACAGCCGTAAGTCCGCATGAGTGATGGTGACTTGTTTGTGATTGATAGACACGATCCACCGCACTTTGACCCTTGATCCTTTGCATTGAATTCCGAATTGTTGAATGTAGATCTCCGATCAGAGTGGCAGTGTGAGAGCATGTTCGGTAGGGATGATTCTTAAGAATATCCACAAAGAATGAGACAAGAAGATTACGAGCATGTGAGGGTTTCAAAGTCAACCCTAAGGTTGTTCTTTCCAATCTTTCTCGATAGCCATTAGGGAAGATGTCGAGAATTGTGAGAACTTCGGTGCATCCACATTCATTTGAAGCGACCATGTCGTGATCTCGAAATAACATTAGCCAATGTAACCAACATATTGAAAGACATAATGTTAGTCAATGTAAGGTTTTTATTGTCTAATTATTGAATATACAATGTCAAAGATTGTTCTGAGTCCAAAGTCACTTGTTTGTTCAATAGTCCAATTTCATCGTGATAAGTTTCATGAGTTAGTTAACTTTAAGTTTTAAAGTTTATGTTATCACTTATTTAACACAACATATTAAACGATTAAGTTTATTAGTGACATTATTGGTTTCGTGATTTAATGATTCATTTATTTACAAGTTTGTACGCGTAACAATTCATAACCAATGTTTGACCAAGGCTTATGCGTAGGAATAGTAGCTTATGCGTAAACAGAGAAGTATACGCGTGAGACGCAGCTTATGCGTGGGATCCTTACTTACGCGTAAGAAATATTACAGCGTGGAAAAGTGAACCTTATGCGTGGAGCTTACGCGTGAGCGTATAAAACCTTACGCGTAAGGATTACTCGTGAGAGTAAACCTTATGCGTGAAGTCATTTACGCATATCCTTCACGGGATATGCGTGGTCCCATTGTAAACCCTTACGCGTAACGCTTACGCCGTAAAATTTCTCTTCTGAATAACTTTCTATGCGTGGGTGATCCTTATGCGTAGAGTTACAAAGACCTTGATTACGAGTTTTAAGCGTAGCAAGCTCGAAACAAAATCATAATATCATCAATCTTAACATATATATTCATTTTAAAATGGATCATAGCATGAAAGCATATTAAACAGATTCTGAAAAAACCTTACGCGTAAGCCTAAAACCCTAATAGTTCAAGAATTACGATAACGGCTTCTAGCCATGGAAATTGCACCAAACGTTTTCGGTAGGTCTTAGGTGTTGTGAGATTCTAATAACCAAGTTTTAACATCCAACACGCAGTTGAATCAAAAATACCCAAACCTAAGAACATTAAACCCTAAATTCCAATTTTTATTCAATTAGTGTTTCGGGTTATAGGGCTCGAAATCATTAATTCAACATGATATAAACATCACACAACAATCTTTTGACCAAAACAATCACATTTGAAAACGCCTAAATCGACTCAAGAACCCTAATTTTGAAAAACCATCAATTCGTGTTTCGGGTGGAATTTGAGGATAAGCATAGTATCCTTGATGTTAAAGAAACGTTTTGACCCATTTATCTTAACCTCAAACACGTAGTATGATCATGTGTTCTTACGCGTGTCGCGATAACACAAAATAAACCATAAACGTAAATTTAACCGTTGGATTCGTTAGAAAATCAAAACCAATGTTTAAAAACGTGTTATCAACGCAAAAACTTACAGATTGATGATCAAACTTGGATTTGTTGAACAAATTATATCGTAGATTATGTTGGTTAGGAGTAATAAATGTGATGGAAAAGTTAGGTGGAAGGTGTTTTATTAAAAGTAACTTTAACATTTTGAGCTTTGGTCCCTCCACCTTTTCCATTTTCATACAAAGCCTTTTAACTTCCATTTTGGTTACCAAACAAAAGATTTTAGGAACTAACTTTGACGACACTCCCCCTCGACTTAAGAAAATGATGAAAGGTTATAAATTTTAGTCCGAGGAGTGTTAATGAACCGTAAAATTTACCTTCATTGATAAAAGAAACAACCTATATAGAATAACATGCAAGTACACGAATGTTTTGAAATAGTTTGGTATTAATTTTCTCCCCTCAACACTGATCGGAAAAATATCAATTTTGAAAGATTAGAGTGTTGACGGAAGAAATGTACATGCCATGTTGAAAGAAAATTAGATTAGAAGAATATTTTTGTTGTTTTATCGGGTTTTATATTTTGTATTTTGTTTTTGAAAATTATTTACAAAAGATATTTTGGTGTTTGACAGTGTTTTAAAGACTGCTTTAGGAGGTCATCCAATTCCTCTTGAGTCAAACACCTCATACCAATCCGGTGGACCAACTCATTAAACCTAGCGGGAGGCAAGGCTTTGGTGAGAAGATCGCCATTGGTATTCTGCAGACCCACGCAGTATAATTCAACTGTACTGCTCCACGTGGTCCTTGATGAAATGATAGCGAAGATCGATGTGCTTTGATTTCGAGTCTTGAATCGAGTTGCGAGATCGCAATGGCACTCCGATTGTCGCAGATACATCGGGATTCTGTCAAATCGTAACCATAGTCTTTGAGTTGTGTTCTCATCCGATGACTTGAGCACAACACGCCGACATGGCTACATATTCTGCTTCGTTGATGACAACGATGTACAATCCGCTTTAATTGCCAAGACACCAATTTATCACCAAGAAATTGTAGTGCTCTCAAGTACTTTTTGAATCTAAACATCCTGCGTGATCGATCGAAAAGCGATTAGTTCAAAACCGTAATCCTTCGGATACGGATCCCCAAGTTAATGGTTCCCTTGATGTATCGGAGGATTCTTTTAGCCTCGAGAGGTGGGTTCGGTTAGTCGCGATCGATAACGGAGCAAAGATATACTGGCAAAGACAATATCAGTCTCGCTGTTTGTTAGATACATGAGAGACCCAATAATACTACGGTATTTTGTGGGGTCGATAAGTTTCCCATGTAAATCGGCGTCTAGCTTCTTGAGTACGAGTCATTGGTGTGGCATAAGTGTCACGGGTTTTCATTCAAATTTGTTTAACAATTCAAAGGCATATTTGGATTGACTCAAGAAAATACCATGGGGTGATTGATGAACTTGCGGTCCTAGAAAGAACGTAAGTTCACCCATCATGGACATTTCAAAATTTTCTTCATTAGTTTTGCAAAAGCGATTGAAAACTTTTTATGTGTAGACCCAAAATGATGTCATCCACGTAAATTTAAACAATTAAGATATGTGCCCGTGATATTGTATAAAAGAGTAGGTCGACCGAACCTTTGGTGAAATTGTTGGCAATGAGGAAAGATGATAGCTTATCGCACCATGCCCGAGGAGCTTGTTTTAGACCATACTGAGCTTGGTTGAGTTTGTAGACATGGTTCGGGAACTCGTGATCAACGAATCCATCGGTTGGTCGACATAAACCGCTTTTTAAGTTGTCCATTGAGAACGCCTGTTTTGACATCCATCGATAGACCGTCATATTCATATGAGCATGAACGCGAGAAATATCCGAACGACCTCAGACGAGCAACAGGGCAAAAGATTCTTCAAAGTCTATACCTCTTCTCGACGATAACCCTTAGCAACTAGTCGTGACTTGTTTCGATAACATTCCTTGACATCCAATTTGTTCTTCCAATCCATTTTAGACCGATGACGTAAACCCTGTTGGTCTTTCAACCAGTTCCCATACTTCAAGACATTTGAATTGGTTGAGTTCTTCTTGCATGGATTCGATCCAGGTGTCTTTTGTCATTGTGTCTTTAATGTTTTTAGGCTCAGATTGGCAGACGGTGAGTGCATAAATGCAATGTTCACCATCTGAGTGAGGACGTTGTCTCGTAACGACTGGTTGATTCGGGTTGCCAATAATATTTTCCAGAGGATGGTCTTTTGTCCATCTATGTGTGGAGGGTTGATGTTGGTATACATTGTGCAGATTTTGAGGATTCAAATGGTTTGTTGAAGATTCCGCGACATCCGTGCGGCATCTCATTAGAAAACGGGTTAAAGAACGATTTGGATCAAAATCGGCGGTGGGGTACTTCATTAAGAACATCATCACCGGTTCATCATTGTTGGAAGCGGTTTGTTCAATCTGTTGTGTTGAGTCAATGGTGGTGCTTCTTCAACAATAGTTTTGTCGCAGTGTATCGTATAGGAATATTATCGGGTTGAGCAATGAAACAATGGATACACACGAGCACGTTCATCAATATCGCCATCGAACAAATGGAGCAAATAGCTTTTCCATTTGTTGACGAGTGAGCTCGGGCTTTGTTCGGTGATGATGGGGTTTGGGGAAGTTTAAGCGGTTGTGCGTAATTATCAATTTTATATTTTGCAATCGAAACTTCGTGATTTGATTTGAATGCTTTGGTTGAAAGCTTAGGTTTGTAATCGCTAAGATTCATCCATATCCATTTGGATTGGGTTTTAATGTAAACTTTTCAATAGCAAGCATTTATGTCACTCACCATGTTTGTAAACAATGCTTTAAACTCTTTAAGTTTGTTTTGTTTTGCAATAGATAATTTCTTCAAGATGATCATCTATTCGCTTTGTTGAATGCTTTTGTATGCAGAGAACTGCTTTTGACAAGTTAACAACTCAAATTTTAGCTTTTTGATTTTCCAAGTGAGAGCGCTAATTTGCTTTTTATGTTCATGCTTTTTTCTATCTCATGTTTGATTCTTGTTCTATCTCGAAGTATTTTTCGCTTAGTAGTTCGCTTCAAAACCTTTTTCACGCTTTTTTTTTTTTTGAAAAGTTGAGTTGCTTTTGTAAACATTCAAAATCCTTGGTTAACATGCATTTTACTTTTAAGGTCCGATTTAATGCACAACATTCTTCAATTTGGGATTGTTGGTCTTTAAGTAAAGAGCAAGATCGGATGAGGCAAAAGTTTGGCTTGTTCAACGAAGTCACCACATGATCATTATTTAGATCATCAGTATAACCACGGAGTCAATTTGATTGTCAAAGGAAACCATAAGGTCATTTTGATCGTCAAATGTAACTACGGGTCTAATTAAATCGTCGGAATGAGATGTAAATGACTCATTTTGAACACTCGAGCCTTGCCGGATGCGATGTTGGCGGAGATATTAGATCGAGATAAATATGGTTTGTTCGGTACACGAGACAAGCCATCGGTGTCATACATCGGGCCTATGTCACTCATGTGTAACTCATGCATATTAGCCATCAACATAATAAATGCATTGGCCTGCAAGTCCTCCATATCATCATCTCGAGTCTCGCATCCGCCATAAACTCGTTTTTGTTTGTGAGAGTTCCACCAGCTTCATCCTTAAGAGCCAAAAGAAGAGCCTCTTTGAAATAAGCACGCCTTAGTCCTCGGCTTTGGGCATGCATTAGCCAGTGTCCCTTCTCATTGCGCTTGTAGCATCAAAGACCATTCAACCCATTCTAAGCATTTCCTGTTCCACCACTTGAGCTCTGTTGTTGTTCCTACCACGCATTAAACCCTTGACCACCGCCCATCGGCGACCATAACCACGATTACGAACTTCAACTCGTCCATTGTTCACACAACGATTTCGTGTGTTAGATGAGGAACGAATACGATTGTTTGATTTGTTGGTATAACGGCTAAAAGCATTAGCAATCATAACAAATCCTTGTTGCAATGTGAACGGATCGGATTCCTCATTAGCTTCAACCGACAAATGCTTGAGCATTGTTGTTGTTGTATGGAACCAATTGATTTTGTTGAGATTGTTGTGATTGATCATTTGGTGTGATAGTGGCGCTTGGTTGAGTTGCTTGTTGAGGAGGATAACTGCTTTGAGCATACAAGGCAAGTTGTTGATTTTCGGAGTTGTCGTTGAAGCAAGTTGAGCACGGAGAATCCTTTCCTATCAACTTCCTTTTCATGAGGCTTCAAGTAATCGTGCAACAATCCATATGTAGAATGATGCATGTTCTTCGCTTGTCGGAGAAAATGACATACTTCTCCCATTCGGGACCAAGACTACTCGGGAACTTAGTATTAATCGCAATTCTTGGCATGATGATGTTGTGTTTATCCAAATCATTGATGATGTCTCGAGAATCGATGATGATAAGACTCTAGTGTCTCTCGTGTTCAATCATGAAGTATTCATAAGCCAAGTAAATTTTGGATTCCATATCCTCCCGATTGAGTCGCAGATCCTTCCATAAGTAGATGAATGTGTTCCACATTTTCTTTGCGATCTTTGAGCATCAACACTTGAAGAATTGGGTTTGGTAATCCTAAAAGGATATATTGCATTGCAAGCTCATCGACTTCATAGTGTAGAAGTTCTTATGGATTCTAGTCCACAATAAGAGCAATGTTTGATTGTTCATCTCTTGGTGGATTAGCATTAGGATCTCCTGGGTACTATGACATTAGGCATCTCAAATGGACCTTCCAAGATAACCTTCTTTAAGAACTTTCCATGTGGCTTCTTCAGATCACAAAACCTAAAGAACCTTATCACCCATTGATCGTAGTTTCCTGGAGTGAGCATTGGAGGTCTATCAAGTGATCCAACCTCATGAATTGATTGTTGGCTGCTTGAAGCTTCACACATCTTTGCAAACCAAGTGGGTTCCTTCATGGTGTTCCTTGATGGATGTTGATTGAATTCATTTGTGTAGGGTTGAACTTGAAGACTTGGCGGTGTTTGAACCATTTGAGGTGGTGGAATTGCACCAAGTTGTGGAGTATGTTGTTGATTAAATTGTTGTTGATAAACCGCTTGTTGTTGATTCCATTGTTGATGTTGTGGACTTAGTTGTTGTTGTCGTTGAGAATAAGTGTAAGGAAATAGTTAGAGTATGGTGGTTGTGACATGTTGAAAACTTGTGTTATAAAATGGATCTTTGTAGTCGAATGAACCTTAGTTGATGTAGTGTCCTTAGGCGAGAAATCACAATAATCCAAGTAGCACTTATGCGTAAAACACCAAAGTTACGCTTAACAATCAAGAGTTACGTGTAGAATTTAGCTTACGCGTAAGTAGGGAAAAGACTCTAAAGTTAGGCGAGACACAAAGTTAGGCGAGGGATTACCTTGTGCGTAAGACTAGGCTTAGGCGTAAGATGAATCTTATGCGTGGGATTTCTACGCTGTAGCTATATGCTTATGCGTAAGTTTAGGTTTTGCCCAATGATCTTTACACTATCACAAGCAAAAGATATCCAAATTCGACGTATTTTCAGGCTTATCCAAGCAAGAAAACACGGAGTAAACCACTAAAACGAAGATCAATCCAAGGAATAACTTACGCGTAATATTAGGGTTTTGATACGCGTAAGATTACTCGTAAAATGATTTTGCCCAATGATGTTTCTAAACCATTTTTGTATGATGAAATAGCTTCAATAACACCAAAATGACACAAAAGTGTGAAACTTGATGATCCAAAGCTCTCAAAACAGTTACGCGTAGGTTTACACCTCGTTAAAAACAAGCTTAAAACTTAGATCCACGCATAAAGTTTGAAACTTTTGCCAAAACAAGTATTTTAACACCTTAAAGCGTTGAAAGTACAAGAATCTTGGATTAAAAAGTGTAAAAACGAGTTTTTAAGCAAGCCAAAGTTATGACCACGCTTACGCCGTAAGAACGAAAAACAAAAACTTCAAAAACAAAAGTGTTCACCCAACTATTTGGCGATTGATACCACTATAAGGTCACTAGTTTTACAACACAAGCTTAATAGAAAGAGATAAAGGCGATTGAACAATAAACCAAACACACACACACGATATGCTTATGACCGGTTATGCGTAGGATGTGAGTGAAAGGAATAAATTGAACAACCAACCCTGAAGTGAGGGTTATACAAGACTATTTATAGGCAAGGAGCTAGGGCAATACTCCCACTCCTTCCCTTTTCCTTATTGGACATGGGCCTAAGCTTACGGGTCTTCTACATAAGCTAGGCCTTAAACAAACATAAAGGCCATAATAAGCTACCTATTACATATAAGTAACTAACACTTGAATTAAGGTTTAGGAGTGATTCCAACACTACTATATAAAGCATTTAAGTTGTGGGCTCTACAAAAATTAAGATAAGGAGTCTAATCATTGGTGACATGTGTCACTTCTCTAACTAAAAATAACAAAAGGAGGAGCTCTAACAAACTAAAATAAGGAGCTCCAATAATGGGGTGACACGTGTCACTTCTTAACTAATTAATCACCTTTATTTTTAAATTTAAATATCTTTTTATTCGTTTAATTTTTTTATGATCTAATTTCACCATATTTTCTAAAATTTTGTGCTCTTTAATTCAACATACATTTTGATATATTTTTATGAGTTTTTAGTTTTTACATTTTTAGTATGTTTATTTTATTTTGATTCAAATTTTTATAACTTTAACCTTTTTTTCAATCAATACAAACTTGATGTATCAAAATCATTTACTTTTGGAAGAGTGTTTGACGGGTAAGAGATTGTGAAAGTATTTTTATATGCGGGAATAATGATGTCACGGGAAAGATACGAAAAACTCAAACAAACACATACAACTAACAAATATACATTTGGAGTGTTGTGAAATGAATTCACTAAGCGGGTAAGGAATTGCGGGGAGAGTTGGGTTAGCAATTCATTTACTATATTTATTATATAACTATATTTATCACCGTTGCTGTGCGCGGGTATCCAACTAGTATTTAGAAATGCATGAAATTTTGTATCGTCTATCAAATGGTGACCCTATACAATTGCACTCTCAAAAAGATAGGTGCCAGTGCACCCATTAGAAAATGAATAAGTTGAAGAAATTGATAAATATTTCACAACTGAAATAGAGTTTTAAATATTCGGACACCTAGTTTACATTAGTTAGATAAAAGAGAAAATTACCAAAAGGGGACTTTTTTCTAAGCATGGTCCGCTTTTTAGACTATTTTCTAGCCACTTTCCCAAAAGAGCCACGCCACCGCTTCAACTCGTCAATTCTACACGCTTTTTCGACACGTGGAAAATCCGGTCTTGCTCAAATAGTACACTAAGTGTCAAATCAAATCTTAAAGAAATCTCTTGTTTTGTTTTCTAGCATAATGTCAACGCAGCTCGACTGCGGCGCTCAACCGACGGTGCTCAATCGACCCTCATTATTTCACCTAGGAAATTGAAAAAGTAACCCAAAAGATTTCCCAAATCCAATTGATATGACCATTTTATTTTCTTTTTATTTTTCTTTGCCACTTTAACCATTCAATATCTTCAAAAACACACACTCAACACACACAAACACACATGTGATTGCATGGATCCTCAGACATCACCGTGTTGTTGTTTAGATCATTTCCAGTGATCACACAACACGAAACTTTGATCACACAACCGCTTTGTTGTTTAGATCATTTCGCACGAGATCCGTTGATGTTCGACTCGATTATATGATAATGGCTTCTAGACAAGTAAGTAAAAGTGCGATTTTCACGATAACACATACATCCTGTTTTATACCCTTTGATTTTTAATCGATTTTTCGATTTGTACAAGAACTTTGATTATATATTTGTTTTAGGGTTTTTACAAAATTTTAGGGTTATTTGATGTTTAGTGTGGTTATTGTTACTATTATTGTTAGAAACCGACTACGTTAGTATACATGTTAGGGTATGCTTATTTCTGCACAATAACCCTCGTTTTGTGCTTAACATATATGAAATATATTGA